>JAPKLW010000409.1:19839-43712 GCA_026898455.1 Plectranthus barbatus
ATGGATGAGATTTATTCTTATTTTTAATATACTTATTTATTATCATATGATCTCATCCCTATATATGGAAAGATAAAATCCGGTGATAAAAAATAAATTGTAAGTTAAATATGAATAATCTTAAGTCATTACATCAATGGATAAAAATATTAATATTTTAAAAGAAGTGAGTCTTCTGTCAAATGTGTTTTTGTAATACAATGAGACATTTAAATGTAGTATGTGTGGAATTCATTTGTGTGTCCTTTCTAAATGTACATTCCGTTCTGAATACGTTTTACATACAACGTATTCCATTCGGAATGTATATTCCGAATAAAAACTAAATGATGTATTTTATACATATAAATACATCATTATTATGCTACAATACATTGTTTGTATTCCAACCAGAAAGCGCTATGCACAATTAAGATTCTGATCGAAATGTGTATTTTGTTCAAAAAGCACGTAGTGTAAAATGCATTTCGCTTTTTATGCTTCACAAAAAATATCATAACATAATTTTGTCTTTTTAAAAATATAATTTTTGTAAACATAATATGTATCACAAAATACTCAATATATTTTTTTAGTACTCCTTCCGTCCCACTTGAATTATCACACTTACTAAATTTGGCATCCCAACCAAATTGTCACATTTAAAAAAATGGCAATTTTTCACACTCAACAATAAAATATTAATTCCACTAACTCATTCTGCACTCATAACTCTTAATTTCTGTGCCGAAAAGAAATATGACAATTGTAATGGGACGGAGGGAGTATAATATATGCATAGTAAAAAGTATAGGATTTCAAAAAAATTTAATCGACAATTAAATTGTCGTGAATGAAAGGTGTGGATTCATTTTTACTTGGTATAAAATAAGCTTTAGTATCAAATATATTTTCAAAAGAAGAATTGATTCTGAAATATACATAAAGATGTTTTCATCTTCCTAATAGGATGGGAAATATATAAAAGTGAAGGAGGTGTGAACCTTAATGCACCATAAATATAGGATGAAAAAGTTTGGTAAAGAAATAGATTCTACTTAGATTTCAGCACATGACTTTCATAAATGGCAATCTACTACGTGTACAATCTCTCCTTTTATCTATTTTTGTAAAAAATAATAAACTAACTAATTCCTTGTGCACATTATTGACCTATACTATGCTAGCCTATTTCCATAGCCTAATTCTTTAGCATGTTACCTCAATTATACACATTTGCATTCACCTATGAACCCACAAAATACGGCTATTCATAACAACTATCCAATTTTCTAATTCGAAAAACTTCAAATCAAATTTGGACATAAATATTCCCCACTTCATCGGGCACAAGAGTTAATGTACATAGTTGATTTGACAATGCCATACATATGATAACGTAAATATCCTCCATTAGTTCAATTGCTCACATATTGATGGAGCATGAAAATAATATTTATGAGTGTAATAAAATTAATATTTTATTAAAAAATATAAAAAATTTATTATTTTAATAAATATGACTAAATAGCAGAACATACAAAAAAAGAAAGCGAGATTAATTTAGTGAGACAAGAGGAGTATTATTTTTCTTGAACTATTTTTACACATATGGTCATATCAATCCTACAATATATAGGGGAATATATTTTGCAATCCTGGAAGCTTAATTGATATTATTGGTGTGGCTACAACTTTCATGTATAAACTTACAAAATATGTTCCCTGATAGTGTAGTAGTGAAGTATCTTACATGTAATCAAGAGATTATGCTTTCGAAATTTCATGGACACATTTGGGTGTGTGAGGCAAAATTTTATGAAAATATTTGAGTGTGCGAGTTTAGATAAATTCATTTATATTTAAAAAAAGTTATTAGATATGTCCCTCATTCAACGTGCAAGTAATAAAAAGACCATACATCTGACCAATATAGATGTCTTAGGTTTGAATTAATGCATTATAGTTAGGAATTGAAGCTCTTTTCCTTCCTTAATTGTATGTTTTCATGTGTCAAACACCACCAGCTTAGAGTATCTCTACTTTAAATTAGTCCAGGCATGTAAAGTCCTATTTAGAAATTTATCAAGTTGTAATAGAGCTGATTGCACCAAGTTTAGGAGAAACTGACTACCAGCTAAGAGTTCAAGAAACTGGCAACCAACTTGGAAGTATCATTTCAAGAAACTGACTGACACGTTATCATCAACAAAGTGTTACTAGCAAAGGAAAATTCCAAACTCGCAATTAGAGACAATGAGACCAAGGCAAGCTTGAGCTTTTTGATGCCCAAACTTTATGTAAGGAGAACTTAAAATCTGCGGACTTCTTAAATGTGTGTTTGTCCAAGGAATCAACCAGTTGAGATTCCTCGTTGATTCCTCGGACTGGTTGATATGTGCGTAAAATGACCAATATTTCGATGTTTGTGCATGCATGTTTGTGTTCATTTTACTCCCATATCATATATTTTTCTTTTGTTTTCATTGTGTTTTCGTGTTTTGTGCAATTTGGAGTGTGTAGGAAAGGTTTGGAGCATAATTCATCATTTTGGGCTGAGTTGGTGGGAAATCGACCGATCTAATTTACAAAGGGTGTGAAGATCAACCGGGATGAGCAGGGGAGCAGCAGGGAGGATTTTAGAGAAAAATCTCGGCCGATCCTGCAGAGCTCGACCAATCTGCGCATTTCAAAGGAGAATCTCGGTCGATCCTGCAGAGCTCGACCGATCTGGTTTGTTCAGAGAGATATCTCGGTCAATCCAGACTGGGTGATCCAGAACGAGCTGATCGATAGTTATTCAGTTTCAAGCCATCCCAGGCAATCTGATCTTGGACAGGGCGATCCAAAGCTCTGCCAACTCATTATAAAAAGGGGAAATTCGCATTTGATGAGAACTTTTGGCACTTTCAGGAAAAATCTACATATTTTCTCTCTTCAGTTCCATACTCCATCCATTTCCAACCCTAATTCAAGGTATCCTAGAGCAAATCTACCACACCTTGGTGAAGGATTGAAGACTTGAAGGTTAGATCAAGATCAAGCAAGACCAATTGGGGAAGAAATCATTTACTACTTGTCAATTGTAATGGATCTATTTCAATTTAACTTTGTATTGATACAATTGAGAGGTATGTTGTTCTAATTCCATTTGGATGTTGATTTGGACAAGAATGTGGGAAGATTAGGTTTGATTATTGCATGTTTACCTCCCTCTTTGTGATTGAAGCATGCTAGAGCTAGTTTTCATTCACTTGATGTAGGTAAGAGCCAATCATGTTGATAATTGACACAATAATTGCAGCCAATGCGCAGATAGGCGTGTCGTGAATAACATGTCTTCATATGTATCTCGATCCAATCCATGTGCGGAGGAAGTGCATAGATCTATAATTTGCGAGCTTTTAGGAGTGAGTTAGGGGTCGATAACGTAATGGTTTGAGATTTCTAATTTCATCTATGGTCGATTTGCCGGTGCAAAGGGAATTGGCTAGATTAGAGCGAATTGATCATCCATCTAGGGATTAAATGTTGTTTGCATCGGTGTTCAACCTAATTGGATCACATCTACGTTCATATCAACATCCATTCTATCTCATTTGAGTGTTTGTTTGTCTTGTTCTACCAAGTTGTGGAGATTATTGAAGTGATTGTTTGTGATTGAAAGATGATGGTTGTTGGTTTCATTCATTGTTTTGTATATGTTGTCTGCTTAGATTTAATTAAATGTCTAGATTGATAGAAACTACTCAACGATTGTGTATTGCCTAGCTATTAGACTTTGTCGTAGTATCCCGATACTCTAGTGGGCAAAGGGAAGAAGTACCTGGATTGATAATTAAACCTTGAGTGTGCATTGAGAATTAGTGTGATTTTTTACTGTGCATCAAGTTTTTGGCGCCGTTGTCGGGGTCTTTATTAAGTAGGCTATTGGATATTGGGGGAAGTGTAAAGCTTGTATGCTCAGTGTTTGTGTTTTTGTTAGTTTGACTAAAATTGTTGTTGAAAATTGTTTTGGTTGTTGTTTTTGATTGGTGTCTTTGGATTTTGTAGGTGTTGCATGTTAACAAGATCCAAGGCTCTATTGCTTGAAGAGCAGAAGTTCTGACAACGGTTAGAACGAGTTGAGATTGAGTTTGAAATGGAGAATCAGAATGAAGATACGGGAAGAATGGATGAGCTTGAGAGGCAATTGGAAATGATGAGAGCTTTGATGAATGGTCGGAATGAACCAAGAAGGCCTCTACAAAACCTTTTTAGGCCTCAAGGAGAGCAAGCCACCGGGGGATTCCGATTGGGGGTTAATGCAACCCAATTCAAGATTAAACCTCAATTAGTCCAAATGATTCAAAATAACCAATTTGGTGGTCATGCTACGGAGGATCCGAAAGCTCACATTTCGCGGTTTCTTGAGATCACGGATACTATAAAGATTAATCAGGTGCCTCAAGACCATATCCGCTTGAGACTATTCTCGTTCTCCTTGAGAGATGGAGCAAGGCATTGGTTCGAGGGCTTAGACAAGTCCAACTTTGCTACATGGGAAGAACTTATGGAAAAGTTCTTGTTCAAGTTTTTTCCTCCTAGTCTAACATTGAAGAGAAGAGCCGACATTACCTCTTTTGGACACTGGTATGATGAGCCGTTATATGAAGCTTGGGACCATTTCACGGTCTTCTCCGATGATGCCCGAGGCATGGATTATCTCGAAGCCAGTAGATTTGCCAATTCTATGGGGGTCTCAACTACGAGACTCAGGTTATGATGGATGCGTCTTCGGGAGGTTCGTTCCTAGACCAAGAGGAGGAAGAGGCTTGGCAAAACAATGAAAAAATGGCGGAGAATAGCTATCAGTGACAAAGGGAGAGAAAAGATTTTAGGTCAGTCAAGTCGGTGAATGAGATGCAAGAAAGCAAAGAGTTGAAGGAGCAAATTGCCATGATGCGAATGAAGCTTGATGCATTAACTACCTCGGGGGATAGAAGGGATGATATGATGTTGATGAAGCAAGATGAGGTTTTCCCGGAGCACGTGAACTTTATCAATCAACGAATGGAGTTCAACAACAATCGAGCTCTATACAATCCACCGGGTAATATGTACTATCATCCCTCTAATCGTTTCCATCCATATTTTTCCTACGCTAACCCCAACAATGCTCTAAATCCCCCAATGCAATTGGAGAGTGGGGGAAGTAGTGGTCAGGGTGGGTATGTAGGAGGAGGTAGTAGGTTTGGGAATCAAGAAGTGAGAAAGAATCCGAGTGAGGAGTTAGAAAAGAAATATGAAAAGTATGATGGTATGTTCGCTGAAATTTAATTGCAAATTTCGTCAATTGCCAAGCAACTAAGTGGAAAGCACCAAGTTGGAAAATTTCCAAGAGACACGAAAATCATTCAAAAGAAGAGTTGTAATGTGGTGGATGGAGAGCGAAGTCGAGATGAGATAATGTTGGTTATGACTCCAAGGCTTGAGATTGATGAGGTTGACAGCAAAGTAAAAGTTGTGAATGAAGAAGTGTTTAAGGAATTGGAAGTTGAACAAGTGAAAGAAGAAAAAGAAGCTCAAGGTGAAGAAGTAAACTTCTTTGATTATGTGAGGAAGGGAGATATTGAGATGCCAAATCTGGAGGAAATCCAACGAGTTCCATTACTTGATGAGTTGATTGGGAAGGAGTTGAAAATGGATGGTGGTTCACTTGAGTTTGGCATGAGTGAAGGTGAGTTTATTGATAAAAGTGAGGATCAAGGAGAAAAGCAAGTTGCTACCAAAAAGGAGGACCCGGGAAGTTTTATCATAAGTTGCAAGATTGGGGATACAAGTGTTGAGAAGGCCTTGTGTGATTCGGGGGCTAGTGTGAACGTTATGTCTTGGAGCTTATACAAATAATTGGAAATTGGAGAGTTGAAACCCACAAGCCAAGTCCTTCAAATGGCTAACCATGAGTTGTTTTGCCCAAGAGGGGCTGTTGAGGACGTGCATGTGGAGGTTTTGAGTTTTACATTTTCGGGGGACTTCTTGGTAATTGATATGAAGAACAAGGGGGGTATTCACCTAATATTTGGAAGACCATTCTTATACACAGTCGATGCATTGTTTGACATGAAGAGTGGTGAACTTACTTTCCGTTGTTGTGGAAAAGAGGTAATATTCTCTTTACCTCCGAAGAACATGGATGACAAGAGTGATGAAAGACAAATGGCAATTGATAAGGGTGTTCAAAAGAAGAGGTTAAAGGATGACGAGAATTCTAGTTTGGTTACTATGGATGAAATTAAGGAGGAAGATCTTGATCCGGGGGATTATGTGGAGCAAGAGCAAGGAAGGATGAAGAAGGCTCCTGTTGAGGATGGACCGCCTCGGAGTGCTCGAAGGAAATTGACCTTTTCGGATGAGCAATGGCATATGGATTGAGGTATGAGCTCCGGCTCTTCTTCTTGTGACAATGATTGAAGAGAAAAAGGTAAAAGTCAAGCTATTGACTATAAAGAAGCACTTGTTGGGAGAAAACCCAATCTTTTAATTGCTTTTGGTAATTTTGGATTTTGAATAAGTGATAGGATGTTTCATTTGTGATTTTGATTGTTTGTTGGTTTTAAGTTGAAGGATTTTTGATCTTTTGATGCTTCTACAGACTTACATTGTTCTTGTGATGAAAGAAATGAGATTAGGAGAGGTGCAAACCCGAAGTGGTGCAGAAAAATTAAAGAAAGAATGCAGGGAAGTTGCAAAATAGAGGGAAATTTTGCCCGGGACCATTTCGGATCGCCCTGGCTCAGGCAGGATCGGCTGATTCCAATCTTTGCTGCTGTGGGATCGGCCGAGCATATCTGGAATTCAAAATCTTCACGGGTCAAAGCATCATATCGATCGATCCTGTGCAGGATCGGCCGATCTGGGTCGTGCTGTCCAGGCTATAGGGTTTTTCCGTGAACCGAATCACCAAAACCAATTTGAACCGGATCTATTTATGGATATTGCACATAATCTAAATTCACAAAACCCTAGCATGCTCCTATGAACTTAATGCATATTTGTGGATTGAGAGATTACCGTAATTTTGTCGTCTCTGTACCGATCTTTTGCGTTTGAATTCCAAACTTCAATTCAACCACTTGATTTCTCTGCGGAAACAGAAATTAGAATACTAATTTCTAGAGAAAAACAAAAATAAAGAAAAGGGAAGAAGAAATCTGTTGTTCTCCAGATTAGATCTTCAGATATGTGTCCCGGTGCTGATCAGATCTACTACTGGTGAGGACTCCGTAGATCTGTGGCTTGAGCAGGACCAAAATTCGAAAATTCTCCTCCTTTCTTCTCCAGATCGGCGCCCACTCTCTCTCTCTCTAGGTTTAGTGTATTTCAACTATGTTATGAAGTGGCTAGGGTTTCAGAGAGTGAGAGGTCTATTTATAGACCTAGGGTTGTAAAACCCTAGTGGGCTCCTGGGCTCAATTCAGCACACTTATTGGGCCAGACCTGGGACCTAATGCAAATAATAAAGTGGGCCTATAAATTAATTAATTCCCATGTCCACAACCCAGGACATAATTAATTAATTAATATTAATTCTTTTTCACCACAGAATTAATACTGACCTACCCCTTTATTACCACGTTATGAGAACGGGCTGCATTAATTGAGAATCCCCATATTTAAGGTTACAGGACATCCATTAATTAATCGGAGCCTCTGACAAGCTCTAACTACAATTAATTAATATCTTATAATTCCTGAGTAGTACCACTCAAACCTTATCACTCCTGCCTGAAATTAATCAGCCTGCAGGACTTTGGCACGATGAATGTTATTGAGCTTCTCTGGGAATGTCCCCATCCTATTACTCGGATATGGTTACCTAAACCCAGTCTCAGACGGTACTACACGAACTACTGTTACCCAAGATGCGGATATACGAGCACGTTACTTAGGCTCTCCACCATGGCAAGTCGAAGCAACAGTCAACCCGTGCAAACCCCTGAACCTTCGTCAGGGTTTGGACTCAATCAATATAACGAGATCTTGTATTTGCTGATGTCAGACAGACAAATACATCTCACTGCGGTCCATCAATATGCCACCTCTGCGTACCAGCATGTCAAGCAACTAAGACAGACTACTTATTCCGACAATGCCGCAGCCATCCAGACAGACGTATCCTCATACGCTGTCTTGGCTGTGATCAGGTTTATGTCTCACTAGGTCAAGTGATCATGCTGTCTTCTGCGATCTACAACACGCCGTATGATCGTCCCTATCGGTGAGACAAGAGGATACCATTGTTCATACATGTACGATTGTTAACAGATAGGAGAAATAAACCGTTTTATACTCATTATAATAAATGCTTTCAGCATACAAAACCCATCACAGACTGGGGCAGACAGACCCTCGGATCGACCGATCCTTCCTCAGATCGGTCGATCCTGGCGCAGATTTAAAAGAAAAATTAGGGCCCATTTCGCCCCGTCTTGATTTCTATCGAAATTTCACTTTCTCAGTTTTCTCTTTCGCTTAATTACTCTGATGTGGGAGGTGCTTACCCTTTGATTTTTATTATGGCCATGAAGAGAGCACGAGGGAGTTCATCTTCTTCTCTTAGTCGCCCAAGAGGTTTTGATGAGGAGTTCGAGAGATACAAAAATTTGGTGGACAAGCAAGTCGTGGGGACTAAGTATCCATGCCGGGAGACTTTGAAGGCGCTGGGATTGAAGAAAGACGTATGGATTCTCCTCACTGGCATTAGATGGAAGAAGCTTTTAACGGGAAATTGGCCAGCGTACGTGGAGTTAACAAAGGAGTTTTTGCCCTCTGTGACGGTAATGAAGGGTCCTAACAGCAATCCCCTCTTGATGAAATTCAAGGTGAGAGGTAAAGAATTCCTTGTACATAGGCATAAGCTTGATGTGATTTTTGGTTGTGATGATGATTCCATGTTTGTGCCTGATGAACTTAATCTTGGTGAATTTTGGGAATCTATTTCTGGTGTAAGATTTGAGAGGTCGTTTAATATTAAGTCTTGTAGGGCATCGGCGATTAGAAATCCTGTTATACGATATATTCATAAGTTGGTTGGAGGTTCGCTCTGTAGTTGGTATGAATCTAGCAATATTATTTTGTCTAAGCTTTATATGTTCTATGCCTTGATGAATGGTAAGAAATTCTCCATGGGGGCTATGTTGATGGATGGTTGGAGTCGTGTGACAAATTTGAAATCCCCGTCTGTTAGTAGTGGTTTGATTACTCCTATTTTAGAGGCCTTGGGTGTTCATTTGTCGGGTGCATTTGCTCCCGATTTACTCCTTGATACTGCTTTGCTTGTGGCTGGCAAGTTTTTGGTTCCAAGTCGGCGTGGTGATGTTTATTATAAATTTGGGAATTTTACAATGGATTTGCCTCGTGTGGATCACACCACTATGGCTGATTTGGAGGATAAGTCAAATTGGTTGTTGGACACTGAGGACCACAAGGAGGTTGTGGGTATTTTGTCCCATGAGGGGTTCTTTACGATTATGAGTCATTTACCCGAGGAGCAGTAGGCTGGAAGATTTCGAGCACCACCACCACCTGTGGAGGAGTGGCAGCAGCAGATGTTCTCTATGATGCAGCGAACCACTGATTTCGTTGAGTCTTTATCTGTGTCTATGCAGGGTTTAGACGTCCGGATGACCGCTTTGCATGGTGATTTTTCCTCTTTTCAGGCGAGTTATGTTGCTGACCAGGCTGCCACTGCTGCTAGATTTGATGGCCTCGATCGGAGGTTTGATGAGGTCCAGGGAGATGTTCGAGAGTTGCAGCGTCGCATTCCCGTACCATACCGCCGCCGCCATGACCATTCACCGCAGGACCGAGAGGAGTGACGAGCACCATCCACCTATTTGCAAACTTAGTCTCACTTGACTAAGTTTAGGGGGATGTGCCGGTAGCCGGTGCTTCGGTTTTCTCTTCTCTCTTTCTCCTATCCTTTATCTTGCATTTAGTTTGGTTGTTGGACATTGTCCCTTTATTGGATTTGATTCGATTGGGTTGTACTAATATTGATATTCTACCTTGGATTTAGATGTGTGGATTTGGATGTGGAGTATGTTCTTTTATGGTATGATTTGGTGATGTATGGAATTATTTTTGAGTTGGCATGAATTTATACTTCCTATCTTGTTGGTTTGTGGATATAGATGATTGCATAAGGGTTTGAATGGTGGTGCTAGTGGAGTAATGTCTTATGTATTTGGATTTTTGGTTTGTGGTATGATGGTGGAAATGAGATCTTAATGAATGAATTATGCTTAAAATTGGTGGTGTTTGTGTTTATGTTGAGTAGGTACCATAAGACAATGGGAGAAGCGGTTCGATCGTGGATGCCGATGGGTAACGCATTCTATCGTTCTCCTTGCCATTTATATTTGTTTGCATGTAGATGTTTTAGGATTGTTTGTGTGATTGTGTGTGTGTGATGAACCCAAACTAGGCTTGAGATTTACTCATGATTTACTAAGTGAAGTTTGAAGTTTACCTCAACCTATGATAGGGCGAAATCTTGTTATCGAAGCATGTTTGAGTTTAACTTTTGAATTACTGAGTTTTGTGTTTGGTTAATGCGTTGGACTTGACAAAAAGCCGTGAGTGTTGAGCCTTGATATTGTCATATTCTTTTCAATTGTGAGAGGCGAGATTAATAGCGAGAAATCCAGAACTTGCATCATTTCTCGATCTATTAACATGAGCATATGACTAGAAAATGATATTAGGCCATCGGTTCTTAGTCCTACCTTGCACATCGGGAGTATAAGGTGTTACTTGATCATTTGTTTGCCTTTCATATCTTTGACCCCGTGATTGAGCATTATTGGAGAATTTTCTTTGATATTATTAGAACAAAGTTTGGGGGGAATGAGAGTATGTGGGTGAATACGATGTTGTGAGCTTGGGATGGGAATTGATTGATTTGATGATATTTGGTATTGCATTTGATGAGGCATGAAAGGAAAGGCAATAAAAGAAGAAAGGTGCAAATCTAAAGAAAAATGGACACCTACAAAAGTTGTTGGTGAAGGAGATGGTGCAAGTCTTGAAAAATAGGCACCCACAAGAAAAAAAAATGATGGTGTTATCATTGAAAAGAAGAAAAGAAAAAAAAAAGAGAAAGAAAAGGAAGAAGGAAAAAGAAAGAAAGAATTGAATATGAAAAGAGCCTCGGATTTATAACCAAAGCAAAGACCTTCTTGATTCTAGGAGCTAGCCATTGTAGTATAGTGGTGAGAATGGATGTAAGCCTATGGAAATCAAGCTCGACAACTTGTGCTTGTGTGAATTGTCCCTATACACGTGAGGGAGTGTACTTCGTTACTTTTATCAAATTTGATGAGTGGTTTGAATCCTTAGCATTAACCATGTCACAAAGTTAGGTGATAATCTCGTTAGACTAGGGCATGCTAAGATAATCGAGATGAGCTATGAGGTATTGCACGAGGTAGAATGATTGCTTTACATTGTTTTGATTGAGGACAATCAAAGGTTCAAGTTTTGGGGATTATGATATGTGCATAAAATGACCGATATTTCGATGTTTGTGCATGCATTTTTGCGTTCATTTTACTCCCATATCATATGTTTTTCTGTTGTTTTCGTTGTGTTTTCGTGTTTTGTGTAATTTGGAGTGTGTAGGATACGTTTGGAGCATTATTCATCATTTTGGGCTGAGTTTTGGTGGGAAATCGACCAATCCAAGTTACAAAGGGTGTGAAGATCGACCGGGATGAGCAGGGGAGCAGCAGGGAGGATTTCAGAGAAAAATCTCGGCCGATCCTACAGAGCTCGACCAATCTGGGCATTTCAGAGGAGAATCTCGGCCAATCCTGCAGAGCTCGACCGATCTGGTCTATTTAGAGAGATATCTCGGTCGATCCAGATCCAGACCGGGCAATCCTGAATGAGCTGTTCAACGGTTATTCAGTTTCAAGCCATCCCGGGCAATCTGATCTTGGACGGGGCGATCCGGAGCTCTGCTAACTCATTATAAAAAGGGGAAATTCGCATTTGATGAGAACTTTTGACACTTTTAGGCAAAATCTACATATTTTCTCTCTTCAATTCCATACTCCATCCATTTCCAACCCTAATTCAAGGTATCCTAGAGCAAATCTACCACACCTTGGTGAAGGATTGAAGACTAGAAGGGTAGATCAAGATCAAGCAAGACCAATTGGGGAAGAAATCATTTACTACTTGTCAATTGTAATGGATCTATTTCAATTTAACTTTGTATTGATACAATTGAGAGGTATGTTGCTCTAATTCCATTTGGATGTTGATTTGGACAAGGATGTGTGAAGATTAGGTTTGATTATGGCATGTTTACCTCCCTCTTTGTGATTGAAGCATGCTAGAGCTAGTTTTCATTCACTTGATGTAGGTAAGAGCCAATCATGTTGATAATTGACAAAATAATTAAAGATAACAATGCAGGAATGTAAAGGGTTTTAAAAGAAATAATAAAGAGACACATATTCTAGGGCAAATAATAAATCAGAATACATGCAAGATAATTAACTCTACAATGGTGGGAAATCAAATTAAAGTATTATAATTCCTTGGTTGGGCAATTATAACCTAGGTTACTATTATGTGACTGTATATGCTTGGTTGGCCTCAAGAACACAATAATAATCAATTTGAATAAAAACATAGATGGATTCCCTTTAATTGACTACTCTTCCTTTTGAGACAGAAAACCAATTATATTCAAATTCCTCTTCCTATTATATTAATCTTCTCCTCTCGGTCTTTCAATTAATAATTATGAACATTGAATCAAATTCATCTCTCGATCAATCTTTAATTCTAGGTTCTATCAATTAAGTCAGGAATTGAAACCATGCAATTTGAGTTGATAATCCTAGCATGCAAACATGATTAATTACACATAACCCTAGAACATGCTAGGGTTTCTAGCCACTCATGATGGAAAGAAACAAAAGAAAAATATTATTAAATTATATAATGTAACTTACAATGAAAAGTAAAGATTGTCCAAGTCTTCAATCTCTAATAACTTGAAATAAAAGTTAAAGCTTGCTTAATCCTCTCCGAAATAATTAAAACTCCAGCACTCCAAGAGAAGACTCCCATAAAGCTCGAGCAAGATCAATATTTATAGAGGTAGAAGTGTATAATTTGGGATATATGGCCAAAAATAAGATTTAACCAATTAAATCTCGAAAATTCATTTTTCTTCATCTGCGTCGACCGAGATAGAGCCCGTGTCGGTCGACGCGAATTCCTCCAAGTCGAGCTCCCAACATCGCCACCACATCATCTCGACCACTCCACGTCAGTCGATGCAAGGCTTGCATCGGTCGACGTGGAGTCTTCAATCCTGCATCTCGACTTCTTTTGCATCGACTGTCACACTGTTTGTGTCGGTCGAAACAAAACACATCCACTTTGACTTTTTCATCCTTGTAACCTCTTTTTAGCCCAAAATACTACAAAATATCACCATGACACGCATAATACCTCTTGATGACGTGTAATGCATAAAATATACTAATAAACTCAATAAAACTAACAAAAACATTTGAAAACAATAATGATAAGTGAATCAAAATCCGAGCTTATCACCACCGCCTTGAGTGCCCTGCTCGGTCTGCTGATCTTGATCCCCGGTTGGGCGCTCCCAGGGACCGAGAAAGACTACGGGCTGCTGCTCGGACTGCTCCAAAACATCTAAGACACTGAGGTCGAGGTCCGGGAACCACTCTGCGATTCTAGCCCGGTCCTCGCTTTCTACTTGCTCAACGAGCATTTGCAAAATAGCAAGCAATGTGACAGGTGTGAAAGATGAAAAAAGAAAAAAGGGATTACAGGAAGAAGAAATAAAAAAGAAAAAATAATATACCTCGTAAGTTTTGGCGAAGTGCGAAGAGAGGATCAGGGATTCAAAGTTGAGCCCCTCTCCCGATTTCAGGCGCTCGGCCTGATCTTGGAACCCTTTCAGCTCAATCGTGTAGGACTCCCTCTGAGTCCGCAGACGGGTGTCCAGGGATTTGAGTTGATCCCCTCTCTTCTGAAGATCCCTAGTAAGGAGGGCGATATCAGTGGTTGCCTGGGAAAACTTCCTCTTGAAGTCGTCCGCCTCATCCTTACAGGCCTAGGCCTCCGCAAGGGCAGTGTCCGCCTTGACAACCTGGGAAGCCGCATTCCCCTCCGTCTTGTCTAGCTTCGCCTCGAGCTCTTCAACCTTCTTATTCCCAGCCTCCACCTCCTTTTGAAGATGTAGAATCTCCTCAGAGCACTTGTCTCCGAATACGCTAAGTTTGCGATGGATCAGATCGAACTCCACCGCGCTCTATATGACACAGAGCGAACCATTGGAGAAATAAAAAAGGAAAGAAAAAGAATCAAAGCAGAGAAACACATACATCTAGTTGTCGGTGCACCTTTGTTTTAGTTAATTTATGTTTAGTTATCAGTTATTTTCGTGCATGAGTGTATTATAGAAGATGTTATGCTTGCCATGATCAGTTTTTGCATGTTTTTGGGCTAAAAAGTGGCTAAGTGGTGAAAAGAGCCGGAATGAAGAAGTTGTTTCGGTCGACACGCGGGATGTTGACCGACGTGGAAGAAAAAGCCATTAACCCAAGCAAGACCTTCGTGTTGACCGACATGGTGCATGTCGATCATCGCAAAGGATTGATGTCGATCGAGGCAGGAAGAAATGAACGGCTTGATGTGGGAGGTCCTTGTCGATCGACACACCATGTGTCGATCGACAAAGATGTTTGATGACGATCAAAGGTGGGGTTTGAAAGGAAGATCGACATGAGGATTCCATGTCGATCGACACACCTTGTGCCTATCGACATGGAAGCCCGAGAAGGAAGGTTTCGCCTAGCATGGATATATTCATTATTTTTAGCCTTATACCTTTGGAGATATATTTTCCCCTCTATAAATACTACATGTAAATCGAAAATTAGGAGACTTTTATCAAGCTTTAGACTTTGAATATTTTTAACATTGGAGTTTTTGAAGACTTCAAATTCCTCTTTACTTTTGTAAGTTATTTTAATAATATATTTGCTTTATTTCTAACCATGATTTGTGGCTAGAAATCTAATCAGATTCTAGGGTGTCTACAAATAATCCATGATGCATGTTTAGATTTATCAACTCAAAATACTTGGTTTGATTATTTGATTTAATCTAATTGATCATGGGCTTATGATGGATCGAGTGATGAAATTCACAATAGGTTCATAATTGTCTTTTTGAAGGACTGAGAAGTGAGATTAGACAATAGGAAGTGAAAATTAATACAATTAATTTATGTCTCAAAAGGAAGAATTAATATGTAGGAATTTAATCAGTTATGTTTATTGGGATTGATTAACATGTGTTCTTGAGACCAAGAGGAGATGGTCATATGTTAGTAATCTAGGTTATAATTGCCAGACAAAAATTAACTCCAAATTATTCTGATTTTCACCTTAGAAGAATTTATTATCTTATTCATGTATGTGGATTGAATGTTTGCCCTGGAATCTGTGATCTTTATTTATTGTTTTTAAAACCCTTTAAATTCTTGTCCTTGCTCTATTTAATTTTACAGAACCAAAACCCTAATTTCAAGTACTCCAACAACAAGATTTGAAAACTATGACTATTACATGGAATATTTTCGATATACATTCCCTGTGGATTCTACACTTTGGTTATAAACTAATTTGGCAATTGTTTAATAACTAATCTGTAGTTTTTACAGTGATCAGGCCTCAAGTAAGTGTTCCCTCTACTTGGTATGTTCCTCCTCTCAAGCTGAGCTTGAGATTTTGTTCCCCGGTTAGTAAGGTTATCGGGTTGTGTGTTCAGCTTCCATGCAGCATATACTGACTACTTGGCCGAACTTATCGAGGGAACTGACTTCCTCGCAGTAGGGACATACTGCTTAGTTAGTTTGCGTGAATGAACTGACTTCCTGTCATTATGAGACTTTGTCGGTCTGGGGTCTTGTAGTTTTACCAACTTACCCTTCGACCTGGACTTATCAGTTTCAGTCAGCTTTGGGGGGTTGGGTAACCAACTTTTTGTTTTACCAGTCTGAACTGGAGCTTTAAACACAACCCCTTTGTCACTCGACTCCGACTGAGTACTAATTTTTTCTTTCATAAAAATATTGACCAGCTATGTAGCCGAGACACATTGACACAATTATTGTGATTATAGTAGAAAGAGCATAGCATCAAGAACGTGGTAAAATCTCGACTGACTGAAGAGAAGAGGTCACTGTATAGCCAAGACACAATGACATAATTATAGAATATTCTTGTTGCAAGTTATACAACTCTAATAATGGATTTTCATCCTAGACAAAAAGAACTGGGTTTTGGGATATTGAGACTACAAACCACTACAATTCTTTTGTATCATTTTATTGCTTTCTTTGATCTTTATTTCTATTTTATTCTAAGTTCTGAAATCCACGATCACGAGTTTCCAAATGGTGGAGTATATCTAAAAATTACATAATATCAACTCTTTGTTTTAAAACAAATTAACTTATAATTGAATTTGAGCCCATTAATTACACACGCTTTCGCATGCTATTTTGTTTTGCACATATTTTAATTAATCAACTAACCGCCTATGTTTTAGTTAATTATTATGAAAACACAAATTAAAAATTCAACTCAAGCAAAAAGCAAGAACTATAGAAAAGATTAAAAAACTTGTTGATGTGTCTTATGAAAATGAAAGCTCTATTACAGGTTTTATTTCAAATGGGAACACTTGGAAAACATTAAGAAACTATATATATGAAAGGTCATGAGAAGATTCAATTATATGTCAGATTTTCTTACATGTTAAAACAATTTTCATCAAATTAAAAATTAGTTTTCGAATGAATATTATTTTTGTTTTTATTTTTGTTCGTTTTCCATTGTCTGAATCATAAACAACGAGACGAGGAGAATGAAGATCAAATTTAAGCCTGCCAAAACGGTGTCGTGGCACAATCATGACAAGACAATTTGGGAGAAGGTTTTTAATTAAGCCGTTGATGAGTAGGCTGTAAAAATAGTGGATGAAATCTTTTGTTACTTCATGTTTCACTGTGTTGATACTAATTTTAATAAGAGGTTTTACGAGAATAAAAATAAAGTATATTATAATATTTATCTAATTAATTTTTAAAAAAAGAAATAAAAATTTCACAAGAACACAAATTATAATAATGAATTAATCAATTTTAGTTAAAGATGGAACATTTATTACTAAAAAATATGTTAATACAGTAGAAACTCTATAAATTAATACTCGATTAATTAATAAACTCTTTAAAATAATAATTTTTGTCGGTCCCGACTCGGGAATAGGGTGCTAAATTAATAATTCGCTAAAATTATAAGATAATACATTTTTTATAATTTCTATAGGTCCCATATAAAATATAAATTAATAATTTCATAAATGCGTACATATTACATGAATAATTTATGTACACTTCTTGAAAAATGACTCAATTGTCGTTTGTTTTTTGTTGAAATCAATTTCAACTTGAATCCCATCTCTAATTTTTCTTATCATTGTAAGAACTTCTGGTGTTGTCTTCTCATAACTCAGCAAGAAATTATTCAATGTGATTGCTGCTCTAATTGCCTCATTTCGTGAAGGAGGCTCCATGGTAGAACTTTCAGCATCTTCTTTATCAGTTCCAATAATGCTCTCAATAATTTCTTCATCAGTCCACAACTATGCAACTACATTTTCTAGTGGGTGGTTCAGGACATCTTCGACATCCATTGCATTGTGATAACCCAACTCTTTAATCAAATTCCCGAGTTCTTGGGTGCTTTCACCACCTACCTGTTCATCAGAGTTCTCAAAAGCCATGTTATCTATTGATCGAAGTTTACAATGACGAAAGCAGTTTGCAATTGTATTTGCATGAACATCTATAGTCCATGCTGCAATTGCAAGATTAATTGCATCTAACACATTTATTTTTGCTGGATTTGGAACCCCCAATTCATAACCCTCCAAAAGACTTCTATAAAATCGACGACGATAATGCATCTTAAAAGCTTGTATAATCCCAGCATCACAAGGTTGAATTTTTGAAGTTGTGTTTGGTGGCAAATAAAACAATTCAACACTCTGTAATCCTTCAATGGCTTTTGGATGAGCAGGGCAATTATCCACAATCAAAAGAATTTTTCTTCCAACCATTTTTTTATCAAGTTGGCGAACATATTCTTCAAATAAAGCCCCAGTCATCCAAGCACGTTTGTTAGCACGGTACTCACAATTCAAACTGCTCAAATTTACATTCTTGAAGCACCTTGGTTTAGCATACTTCCCAATTATCCATAAAGGAACTTTCTCGGAGCCGTCCTCATTACAACAAATAACAACAATTAGCCTTTCTTTGTCTTGTTTTTTTCCTTCAAGTTGCATTGTTGCAAGGGAATGGTCCGGTTGAAGTCTAAAAAATAGACCTGCTTAAGATTAAAACATGTTACATCACTAAAGTATAAAATAAAAAATAATAAAACAATATAAAACAAACCTGTTTCATCCATATTGAAGATGTCTTTCATTTCAAACTGATCAACCTTATCTCTTATGATTTTTAATTTATCCTCCATGCCCTCCATTTCAACAGATCCACTCTCTCCGAAACGTCGAAAATTCTTAATTCCATATCTTGCTTTAAACTTTCCAAGCCAACCTATGGAAAAAGTAAAATCTGGAGTATCTATAGGATACATATCTTTCATAAACTTTTTCGCCTTCTCGTTGATCAGCTCGCCAGTCATATTCACATGTTCTTGATATTGAATAATCCATTCATAGAGAGATTTCTCTAGATCAGGATACTTTGCCGATTTGTGTCGCTTAACATCACCTCTTTTGGGAGCAAGTGAGAGATAATCTGAAGAACGCTTGATTGTATTAAAGATTGTACCTTGACTCACGTGCAAACCATAGTTACTAAGCACCCATTCTTGCAATTGCTTTTGAGTGAGACTTGAATTATCCTTGGCGTGCTTGCATAATGCTCTTCGAATCTCATCGGTCATTGTTGTTTTCTTTACACCTTTAAGATGGGGAGCCATTTGTGTATGATTTGTTTATGGTGATATACATATTTTATCTTGCATTTATATACATAATATTTTTTAATGTCCATAAATTGAGACATTGAACATTAAGAATATAATTATATGAGAGATTGAAGGACTCTTCCAAATTAGGTCCTCATTTGATGTACAAAAATTAAATAGAAGTTTGAAAGGTAAGTGAATTGAATATTTTATTATAAATTAATAAAATATTAATTAATGTATAAATTAATAATTATTAATTTATAGTTTAATTAATAACTCTTTTAATTAATAAATTCTTGAGTTCCCAAGAGTATTAATTTATAGAGTTTATACTGTACTATGATTTAGTGGGATGAACCTCATGATTAAAATTTATAAAAGTAACTTAAATTATAATAAATTAAAATTTATACTACCTCCGATTATATAGTCCACTTTGATCTTGCACACGTTTGCCAAAAATTATTTAATATTTAAACAAACTTCCAATATTACCCTTATTTAAAGCATTAATTAACCTCTCATTTTCATAATATTACATTTAATATTCTCATTTTCTAAGATTATTGAGGGATGTAATGGTAAATGACCATATAAAAACAATACTAAATATAGAAATTGGACTATATAATTGAAACACCCTAAAATAGTAACCGGACTATATAATCGGAACCGAGGGAGTAATTTATAATCTTAATAACATTGTAAGGAGTGGAACTAAGGATCTCATACGCAAAAATGCAGCTCAATTAAGGCTTCCGTCAATTAACAATTAATAGCGGAGGGTTTTTTGAAATCATAATTTATTAAAACTCTCTATTAACCTTATTAGAAATTCTTCATTGCCGACTATGAGTATGTATTAATACTCACAATTAATTGATTGAAACTGTTCGACTTATAGAAGTCAAAGATAATATTGATTCAACTAAATCAACTTTCTAAAGTTTATTGACAAATGAAAAGCGTGGGTAGACGATAATTGCGAAAAAAAATTATCCTTAAATTTAATTGGGATTCTCTATATAAACAAATTTAAGAATTATATCCTATATTTTGTTTTATTAAGAAACTAGATCTACATTGCCTGAATGTAATATATGATATTTTATGCTATAAAATCAGGATATAATTAATAAATTATATATATTTTTATTTTTAAATATTTTTAAAAATAAACTTAATATTGTGTATTTATATTATATAGTAGTATATTTTATCATTAACTATTTCTTATATTATACATCTAAATATTGATATAAGTTTAATACAAATAAAAAGAAATAAATCAAAAATAATACCTATAAAAAATAAGAATTTAATGTACAAAATTATCCCATAAGCTATTAAATTTATATTTTTTAAAATATACTAAACATATTAAGTTTGAGTGATCTAATATTTAAAGAAAAAATTATTAATATAATATTTTTATTTTCATTGTTATTTATTGTATAGATATGAAAATAAAATAATTGATTGATTTGATAGTAAATAAAATAAAATAAAATATAAAAGTTTTATTGATTTCATATTTTTTTAAAAGAAAAGTGGCAATATTGTAATAAAGTACAACTGCACTAATTTAGTTCTCTGTTCGTCCCGCCTTATTAGTTCCATTTTCTATTTTCGTCTGTCCAACAAAATTAATCCCATTTTTTTAAAATAGAAAAAAATATTAGTAACTCATACCAATAAAATATTAATTTCACTATACTCACAAATATTGGTAGCTGTGCCAAAAACAAATGAGAGCTTGAGATGGAGGGAGAATATTTATAAGTCATATTCAATAACTTACTTCTATTATAAATATTTCTTTAATTAATAACTCAGCCACTAAGTGCTACATAACTTTAGGGGTAATGCTATATGAGATTGATGTGATATTTTTAATATTTTTATTAATCTTTAAGCTATCTAAAGTATAAAATATTTTAATTTATTCTCATTTTACAATACATAAATATTTTAAGACTTTTAAATATTAAATTATTTTAAATTATTTAAAATATTTTGCAAAATATTTAATATTGTGAACTTTTTTATTAATCATAAAAAGTATTGAAAAGAATAAAAAAAATACTGCATCAATATCACATAACATTGATTGAACATGTTGTGTACTACGGTTCTCTAATTAGCAAATATTACATATATATTTCACAAATAACAAAAATAATAATACTTTATTGTTCCAATTTATTAGTTTTATTTATTTTTTTGGTTTGTCTCATTTATTAGTTTTATTTTTTTTAAAATAATCAACTTTTTTATAATTATTAATAAAATATTGATTTTATTATGTTTACTATATTATATTATTTATTGTGTGTTTTGGTTTCTGATTAATAATTAGTGAGAGGGAGTAATGGATTGCAAGAAAAAAAAGTTGAAAGGCCCCCAAAATGTCAATTCCATTCGCATAAATCATAATAATTCATCCTCACTTTCACTTAGCACCCTTCTTCTCTCTCTCTTCCACCGCCACCTTCGCCTCTTTTAAAACTAAATGCTCAAATTTAACCATCACAGACCACTCATATCTTAGTAATCTACACGTGTCGTCACCACCACCCGCATTCCTCCTTTAATTTTAACAACGATGTCGGATTTAGGAATCTCCACTTTTTTAACCCAGAATTTTCACCTAACCGCGGTCCGGTCATTTATGAACCATGGTTAAGTCCCACTAATCTTCCAGTTTATATACAAACCTCGAACCCACGCCGTTCCACTCCACACCCAAACTCCCACTCTCACTCCCACTCCCCCACCACCATAACTGTAAAATGATGCTTGGAGAGAGAGTCTTCGCCGGCGCAACGGTGCATGTTCCTCCGTGGTCCTCCGCCATCGACGACGCTTCCGCTTCCGTTTCCTACGCCTTGAGCCCCACCGCTGTTGACGACTACTCACTCTTCTTCCAGAACGATTCCTTCAAGGCTCTGCAGCGATACCTGCCCTCCAACACCGCCGACGTCGCGCCGGAGTACCAGCTCTCCGACTCCGACTGCGGAGATTTCCTCCCGGTGGACGCCCACTCGTGCGATCACTTCCGCATGTTCGAGTTTAAGGTGCGTAAGTGCACGCGCGGCCGCTCCCACGACTGGACGGAGTGCCCCTTCGCCCACCCCGGTGAGAAGGCCCGCCGCCGCGACCCGCGGAAGTATCACTACTCCGGCACCGCCTGCCCGGACTTCCGGAAGGGGAACTGCCGGAAGGGCGACGCGTGCGAGTTCGCCCATGGCGTGTTCGAGTGCTGGCTCCACCCGGCGCGCTACCGCACGCAGCCATGCAAGGATGGCATGAGCTGCAAGCGCCGGGTCTGCTTCTTCGCCCACTTGCCCGACCAGCTCCGAGTCCTGAGCCCTCGCGGCGAGTCGTATGATGGCTCCCCACGCGGCCGCCTCACATTCATGTCCTCGCCCGAGTCGGGCTCCCCGCCGACCGAGTCGCCACCCATGTCGCCGATGACGACCAACTCGGTCAACGAGATTGTGACCTCCCTGCGGCAGCTTCATCTCAACAAAGTAAAGTCGATGCCGTCGTCTTGGCTGGGGAGTCGTTCATCACCGCGGCTGAAGGTGGCGCCGCCGGGGTACTTCAGCCTGCCCACGACTCCGACCCGGGCCGTGCCCCGAACCGGGTTAGGATATTTCGACACGTGCGAGAGCGAAGAGGCGATGGAAAGGGTGGAATCCGGGCGAGATTTGCGGGCAAAGATGTTTGAGAAGTTGAGCAAGGAGAATCCGTTGGATCGGGTTGAACTGGATCCGTATCCAAACCCTAACCCGGACTTGGACTGGGTTTCGGACCTGATCAATTGAAGAAATTGCATGTGAATTTGGAAGGGTAATATGGGCGATTTTGTAAATAGTAATTTTAACTTTTAAGCATGATAGTGAAAGCCATTCTGTTTTGAATTTTGGGGCGGAAGGCTGCTTTCGAGGGTACTGAAATTACAAGAATGGAGCTCTGCCGCACGCTCAAACGATGGAAGAGGCGGATGTGTAGCTCAGTCGGTCTTTATTTATTAATTGCTACTATTATTATTGTAAATTATGGTGCATGAATGAATATTTATTTCTTTTTAGGTTATGTGTGATCTATTTATATAGAGTTAATTTAGTTTTTATAAACAATATTCTCTCATGTTTGCTTCTTAAACAATAACTAGATTTAAACAATAACTAGATTTACACCCGCGCAACGAACCAATATTCTTCGATATAATACACAAATTATTTATTAAAAAATATCATGATATTATTTACTTTATTGAATAATAATTTATATTTATATTGTAAATAAATGACCACATAGAAAATAGTATAGTAGTTTGATTAAATTAACATTAAATAGATATTATATAAAAATACATAAAAATAATAAACTTTCATCACATATACTTCCTCCATCCCGGTCAAATTGTCCACATTTGACCGGGCATGATAATCAATGCATGTGAGTAGTAGTGGGTGATAGTGGAATGAATATTTTATTGATGAGTGTGAAAAATTTGCTATTTTAGGAAAGTTGACTAATATTATGGGACATACGAAAAAGGAAATGTGGACAATTTACTTGGGACGGAGGGAGTAATATTTATTCAAAATTATACCCAAAATAAAAGTAATCTATATCTATATATATATTAAAACAATACCGGGTAATTTATAAGGAAATTTTATTGCATTAATTACACTGTTAAGTTCATTTATTAAAATAAAACCACCTATAATTAATTAATGATTTACAAAATAATTCAAAATGGAAATAATT
>JAPKLW010000409.1:48712-77870 GCA_026898455.1 Plectranthus barbatus
GTTGAGCTTTGGAGAGGAGAGTTTGGAATTATTTAGGGAAGGACCGTTCGGTCATTTTCTGAGTTTTCGGTGGAAGAAGAGCACGATACGTGCTACGTGGGCACTGATCACCCACGAGATTGAGGTGGAGGGAGCGGAGAATGAGCTGTGGTTTCGTGTTGGTGAAACCAACATTAGATTTGGCGCTGATGAGTTCTGTTTGATGACCGGGCTGCGGTTCGGAGATTCGGGTTTTGACCCTACTGGAGTTCATATTTCGCCGGAGGATGGTTGTTTATCTTCTCACTACACTACCCTTCCTTCTGTTGACCAGTTGCATGTTGATTTTATGAGTACCGAGCTGAGTTTGAGCGATTCTGCTGATGATTACGTGAAGATCGCTGAGATTCTATTTTTCTATCGTATGCTGATGTGCCATGATGGGAAGCGACACGTAGACCCCTGGATTTATGCATTGGTTGAGAGACCTCATCAGTGGAGGGCATTCCCTTGGGGCTCGTGGTCCTTCAGTATTTTGCTGTATCAGATGTCTGTCGTGATCAGATCATCAAAGACAAAGAAGGTGCCTTTAGTGCATGTATATGGCCCTTTTTGGGTGTTGGAGGTAATTCTTAGTAATTTTTTTTTATTTATTTAATTTTTAATTTATAAAAGACTAGATTGTAAATTATTTGCATTATTGTGCAGGCATGGTCGTACGAGGTGATCCCTGATCTGGCAGCCTTAGTTGCGAAGCGCATTGAGCCAGAGGAGGGTCAGGAGACTAGGTCTCGATGCCTGTTGTGGAGACCTGTTTATATTAGGGACTCCAACTTCACCACTTTTTTCAGACATGAGGTAATTATTGTTTACAGTTTTTAATACTTATATTATAATTTAAGTATTATTTTATTTATTTCATTTATGTTTCTTTTCAGCATGCTTGCAGTACTACACTGCAGCCGACAGATTATGAGGCCAATTCTGAGAGTTGGCTCAGCTTGAGGAATGCTGAGAACCCGTTGATTCGGAGATTTATACCTTATAGGGGCTTCAAGCCCCGACGATCAGCCTCTCAGCCATCTGCTAGTACCTCGAGGAGGGTTCCGGAGCAGCCGGAGTCGCCGCCACATGAGCAGCCGGAGTCGCCGCCATATCAGCAGCCATCACCTCAGCCCCGTCCCTCGCCGCCGCCGCAGCAGTCGCCGCCACCGCAGCAGTCGCCGCTACAATGCGACCCATGGCCAGAGTTCGAAATGGGGAGTGGTGGTGGTTTTGAGGTTCCAGTCCGCTCTTCTTTCGAGCCTACTCATTTTTCTCCTCGGCGACGGGCTAAGAAGCGCCCGCGACGTTCCGCATCTGCAGAGCCTCGAGAGGTACTTGTGTTTAAATTTGTTTGATATTTATCTGATTATATTTTACTTATATATTTATATTATCTTTTCAGACTGGACAGCCTCCATGGTACGAGTGGTACGGAATGTCCACGGACGACATGGTGCGATTTGCAGTGCCATTGGCTGGTCAGCTCGTGCAGCCACTGGCAGATACACTTCTTCCACCACTGAGAGCAGGGCTCGTGCAGCCACTAGCAGATTACATGATTGCTCCAGTGGCTGATCGCATGATTGATCCAGCGGTGCAGCGAGATATTCCACCACTGTCGCAGCAGCTTATACATCCATTAGCGAATCTGATCATTGATCCAGTGGCACAGCGGGTTATTAAGCCATTGGCAGAGACGATGATTGATCCGGTGGCTCAGCGACTTATTGGGCCAGTCGCAGATAGACTGATGGTGCCGGTAGCTGATCGTGTGAGTCAGAATATTGTGGAGCCGATATCTGCCAGGGTTACTCATAGGTTGAAGGGCTTCTTACAGGACCTCGCAGATACACTTCTCTGCCGCCCTCGCTGTAGCGAGAGATGGGCCCCACCGTATCCTCCTTATTCTAGAGGTACTTGTGTTTAATTTAATTTATATTTGACTATATTTTACTTATATATTTATATTATCTTTTCAGATTCGACAGCCTCCTCTTTTGGCCAGACTTTTGGCCCGACTGCCTCGCAGCCCGTTGGCCCCACCACCTCATCGACCGCGGGCCCCACCACCTCATTTACTGCGGGCCCCACTGCCTCGCAGTCCGTTGGCCCCACCGCCTCGCAGTCCCTTGGCCCCACCACCTCATCGACTGCGGGGCCCACCACCTCAGTCGCTGCAGGCCCCACCGCCTCAGTCTCTGCTGGCCGCACCGCCCCCTTTCGTGTTCCTGCTGCAAAGATGATGACAGAATATCTGTCTTTCATGGATGATATCACGCAACAAGTCAGGGTGCCTGGGGAGGGAATGGTTATTAGTAGGGAGCTATATTTCCGGCCACTTAATGACCCGCAGGAGGATATTACAGAAGATGTAAGTGCATAACTATTAGTTGTGAATTTTTATATTATCTGCTTTATTTTAATTTTTTTTTTTGTGATATCAGCTTTTGCAGATCTTCATGCGTATGACACGAGACATGGTTGTCAGAGCTGACAGCAGCCTACTTGAGGACGGTGTTGACCCGGACAGCACTATCATATTAGACCCCTCTTTCTTTGTAAGTAATGAATGTTGAAAATTTTTTTTATTCTTTAATTTTCATTTCATATTATAATGTATATTATGTGCAGGACCGTATCTTGCTAAAATGGGATAAAGTCCCAAAGAAAAAACGAGGAAAGACTGTTGATAATTACGATTGGTGGGAGGCCCATGATGATCTAGTGAAAGCTGTCCAGGGTTGTGGTGGAATGTCTGGCTTTAGGAGTTGGTACAAGGCCAAACATGTAAGTGACATATTTTCATATTAAATTGTTCTATTAGTTTTCATGTTAACTTTAATTGTGTTGATTTGTATTTTAGGTGATCGGGATTGTCCATCTCTACGATCACTGGGTCACTGTACGGATTGATCTTCATAGCTGGACCGTTGAGTTATATGACTCACTTCTCCACGCTTTAAATGATCCATCTGACCCAGTTCTCTATCTGAAGCGGGACAAGGAACTCCGACCACTTCTTGTATTACTCCCCCGTGTCCTTGAAACTGCCGGGTACTGGGACATGGTCGATCCTCCTCGTGTTAGAATCCTTGGTAATTTTTCTCTGATTAAGGATTTTACTGAGATGCCCATGCAGGTAGATTCACATAGTTGTGGAGTATACTGTATGATTTTTGTTGATAGGTTACTATTTAGAAGGAGGAGAGCTCCAGTTAGTGACCTTACTTATGAGTTTACAGTTCATTATAGGCAGCTTGTAGGTGCTAGGATTGTAAGTTGGTGTAGAGAAATAGAAGCTCGAGAAACTGAACAGTTGTAGTACTATTTTCTATTGTTATTATTAATATTGAATTCGCATTTTGGTTTATTTTGTGATTGATATGAATTTGGATTTTGGTGTATTTAAGCTGAACAGGATTAAATGGTTTATTTTCTATTGTTATTATTAATATTTAAGCTGTATAATGTTTTAATTTAAGATTAAGTTAAGCTGTATAATTAATTACGCATTTCGAGATGGAATAGGAGATTTCGAGATCTCGATTTGATTTCGAGATCTCGACATCTCCTATTTCATCTCGAAATGCGTAATTAGGTAATTAATTTTAATTAATCTTAAATTAAAACATTATACAGTTTAAACATACATTAATTAACATTTA
Organism: Plectranthus barbatus; assembly: GCA_026898455.1. Lineage (NCBI taxonomy): Eukaryota > Viridiplantae > Streptophyta > Magnoliopsida > Lamiales > Lamiaceae > Plectranthus > Plectranthus barbatus. The sequence goes on from JAPKLW010000409.1 coordinate 52,402, forward strand.
TTTAACACTTTAAAGTTCATTTAACATAAGACATTATACATTTGAATCTATGCATGCATAAGATGTTTCTATTTGAAATGTTCATACATTATTCATGTTTGAATAGGATGAAGTAGAAGTAGTATAATACAAATCAAACATCTTTGTAATGAATGAATTTTTGCAAGTTTCTTTGTTATCTAATCTATATTTCCTTAAATGAGTGTTATATGAGTTGATTATCCTCGAAAATTAGTGAATTAAACATCCAATTAGACAATAATCCAGTTAATCGAGATCTCGAAATTGATTTCGAGACATGTCGAGACAACAAATTGAATTTGTCTCGACTCAAACCCTACAAATCGCGAAATGGGGTATCGTGATTTTGAAAATGACCAAGTCGAGATCTCGATTTCAAATCGAGATCTCGATTGGATGATGAGATCTCGACTTCGTCATTTTCAAATCACGATATTCCCATTTAAATAAAATCCGAAATATATTTCAAATGACAGAAAATTGAATGCGAATATTATTCGACAATATGTCTAAAATATTAGACAATTTGGTACACATTTTGACGTAGGAAAAATCCTCTTCCATTTAAGGAGATAGCATTGCCGGGGGGTTCCCGTGCCCATTTTGTGCTTGCATGAGATGTTGCAGCAGCTCACTTACTGCTATAAGCTTTCATCTCTTTCCCGTTTCTACAAACAATGAAGCTAATATCTTGCCCCATTTGTAGTTTCGGGAATCTGGAACAAGGACCGAGCTAGTGAAGGAGACGTTGTATTTGCTCCTCGTCCTTGATGTCTTTTCCTGATGAAGGACTTTTTCCTACATGTGACGTAGGAAAAATCCTCTTCCGGACTGTTTGACGTAGAAAAAATCCTCTTCCATTTGAGCAAGTGCCTTTATTCTTGAGTAAAATATGAAAAAATCATCATCTTCTATTTGAGGAAGTGCACGTATGAGGGGAATAAAGAGGAAGAACATATTTTGAATGGAATAGAGTTTGAGTAAATTCCTCCACCCTTAAATAGAAGTTAAATTTAGAAAAAAAAAATTGTTTTAAAAAAATAAATTATTGTGCAGAGTAGTTCACGTGAAAGTTGTTCTATAATGTAGTCAAATTGAGAATCTTTGCAGTGAAAGTTGTTCAGTGATGTGATAAGTCGAAAATGGGGGTATTCACGATTATTGCCTTGATTCAATTATTGGAGTTCAATTTGTCGAGATCTCGACATCATGATTTCGAGATCTCGATATGATGTCGAGATCTCGAAATCATCATGCCGAGATCTCGACATATTGAACTCCAAATCACGATATTCTATTTCAATTTTGTAAAATCCACCTGAATTCGTATACAAACCAAAACACCAAAACAGATCAAATAAGAACTCAAAAAATCGTCCAAATATCACCACAATTAATATAAACAAATTTCCATTAACAACAACTGATCAATTCGTCATAAATGCGCAAACAAAAATAAAGCAAGTACCACTACTCACTCATATGGTCAACTCTCTCCGGACATTTTCTTTTTGTATGCCCCGTCTGCTGACAGATACTACATGTCTTTGCCCGTCGCCTACGTGGCCCGTCTTGGGGTGGAGGACTGTTTAAATCCACCTCACCAATGGCAATATAAGCAGTGCAGGCACGTGAGTTGTGACCGGATTGTCGACACCTCCTACATACTTGAGATCTGCGCGTGGTCGAACTCTCAGCACCAGAACGTGCTCTACTCATCCTCGGACGGCCAGCCTGTCGAACTATTATCGGTGGTCTCACAACATAGGATGTTACCTCCGATGGGAGTACCCAATCCGATGGATGCGGCACAGTCATAATGGTGTGATGATATGTCTGTAGCAGAGTGAATTGCTTGTAGTAGTGTGGCACGTACTCTGATATCGGCTGCGAAATATATCTGACAATCAAAAAATAAGACACACATGTTATAATAATCTTTATTAAGATATTTGCAATAATGAAAGTTCGAATTAACATATTACCTGAGGGCGGCAGCCGCATGACAACATGGAATCAGATCGAGATCAAACTGACGACACTCACACGTTCTGTGCTCTAAGTCGACACTGTAGCTTCTCTGTTGCCCTTCCACCTTGTATATGTGTGGCATGGTGGTGCCTCTGACTACAAGCTGTCGCCCATATTCGGACGATTCTGTTAATTTTGTCATAGCTACGTGTGTCAGAGCATGATCTCTAGACCGTGCAGCCGCTCGTCGCTCGTCAAACCATCGCTCAACCATAGCTCTGTAAGTCTCAAGAAGGGCACATATAGGTAATCGCCTTGCCCATAACAAACGAGAGTTGAGGGATTCGGCTGCATTGGACGTCATGAAGCTGAATCGGGTACCAGGGCACTGAGATCTCGACCAACGGTGGACTCCTATATCCAGAAGCCTCTTGTAAGCTCCTTCTTTGCTCAGAATCTCCAAAGTAGACATGTGCTTTTGAAATGCATCGTGCCTATAACAGTAGGCTGCATCTCGTAAAACAGCACCAACTTGCGGACCGTACCTCGACATGTTATTCGCCAAGTGGTAATAGCAAATAGCATGCGTAGCATTCGGAAATGCTAACTCAACTGCATTTTTTATGCTCTTGTGCTGATCACTGACAATGATCAGTCCTTCGCGATCCCCGAAGCACACATGCAAGCGATGCATGAACCACATCCACGACTCATCATCCTCTATGGGTCCAATCCCGATAGCAAGGGGAAATAATTGTTCATTGCCGTCTTTCGTCACCGCAACAAACAACATTCCCTTATTCTTGCCCTTCAGATGCGTGCCATCTACAACAATCACTGGGCGCATGAAGCTGTGAAATGCATCGATGCAAGGAGCAAGCGCCAGAAACATGTGCTTGAACAAACTCTCCGAAGAAGTGGATATATCATACATCGTGCCTGGGTTACGAGACTGTAGCATGTGTAAGTAGCCCGGCAGCATCGCATAAGACTTCTCCCACTCGCCGAATACCATTGCAATGGCTATGTTTCTTGCCCGCAGGGCAAAACTGTAATCAATCTTGATGCCGAATTGAATCAACAATCAGACATCATCTCCTTCGGCTTTAGAATAGCGCCCTCCGCCGCCAACTTACTGGAGAAATACTTACCCAACACTCTTGCGGGCACTCTGCGGGGAGCAACACGATCAATATCCGTCTGGCAGCTGTGCATCAGATCACACTTGAATACTCTCCAAACAGTTCCAGATTGTCTTGCACGCAGCATAAAAGGACAACCATTCCCATGCTTGCATCTGTAGTTGAGCCGAGTAGTGCTGGACCTCTCTGTGGAGTACTCCAATCGGTGATGCAAGTGATGCAGTCCTACAGCAAGGTCAAGTTCATCCTTGCTGCTAAATGTCGCTCCAATGCACAGCTGAGTCGGGGCCCAATCTGCTGGAATAATCCACTCCAAACGCTCAGGAGCATCAACCTCTATTAAAGGAAGCACCCAACTCCTTACTTCCTGATCATGTCGAGCTGCAGCCACGGACAGACTCAAGTTATTGTTAGATAGTCCGTACTGATCCATTCGCCCAGGAGCTAGAATCCATCTAGAAAAATCACTGACCAAGGACTCAAACAACCGACTCCGCCCCTCCTCCTCGTCCCTCTCCTCCTCGCTTGCCTCCTCCTCCTCATCATCATCATCATCACAATAATCATCATCATCATCATCATCTGTAGATTCCGCCTCATACTCATCTACGAAATCATCAGCTAATGAGATGCTAGGACCACCCATTCGTGTTGATCGCTGTGATTGTGACTTTTTTCCCTGAAATCCGGACTGATTTTGCTTCAATTTGGTGACCACATATATAATTGGATCAATGCTATTTTCATATAGCATCCGCATAATATCTTCGTCGGTCTTCAGTCCAGCCTTGACATGCCTCGAGCCCCCAGATATACTGCTCATGTAAAACAAGCAGTAGCTAGTACTGAGGAGATCACAGTGCATGATCTCGTGAATCTCGGACAAAATGGTATTGTAGGAGATCCGTTCACGTCTCAAACAAATCAATTGCTCGTCTCCGCCCATATACTCGGATCTGTCCCAAGCCCCACCATGACGTATGATGAAACGTTGATACGACATCTGTGATAAATGAAACGAAAATATTAAAAAAAAATCAGGAGCATTTTCCAGCAGATAATTCGAGATCTCGATAATAATATCGAGATATCGGAATTTAATTAAAATTCATTGAGATCTCGTGATAAATCGAGATCTCGAGATGACGTCGAGATCTCGAGATGGTGAAATCGAGATCTCGACATCATCTCGAGATCTCGATTTATCACGAGATCGCAATTTTCCTGGGTTTCTCCCTAAGTTCTCTGCGTATTTTTTTACGAACAACAGTCCTAAAATCGCGATATTTTCTAAAAAACTAAGATATACAAGTCGATACTAAGATATGCATGTCGATTTTGAACACATAACAACATTATAACGCAGAAAACGAATCGAAAGTAAGAAAAAATGGTTGAAATCAACATACCTTCGATTTTTCTCTCTCTAAACCCTCTCAACAATCTTCAAATAATTTTTAAAATATTTGCTTCCTCGTACAACCGAAAATATTTGTTTGTAAAAGGTTGTAATAAATTTACAACTACCTTGGTAGTTCAAATTAATTGTTCAAAATTAAATAAATGAATAAATAAATGAAATAATGAATATTTCCGAAAATGGAAACAACTTTAATAAAGTAAATTTTGTCTTGTAGCCGAAAATGGAAGAGAGAAAAAGACAAAAGTACAAAGTGGCTAGAAAACTTATATTTTTATCCTTGTGGCTATAAAACATACCCACTTATTCAAAGTGGCTAGTTGTATCCATTCCCACTTTTATTAATCTTTAAGCTATCTAAAGTATAAAATATTTTAATTTATTCTCATTTTACAATACATAAATATTTTAAGACTTTTAAATATTAAATTATTTTAAATTATTTAAAATATTTTGCAAAATATTTAATATTGTGAACTTTTTTATTAATCATAAAAAGTATTGAAAAGAATAAAAAAAATACTGCATCAATATCACATAACATTGATTGAACATGTTGTGTACTACGGTTCTCTAATTAGCAAATATTACATATATATTTCACAAATAACAAAAATAATAATACTTTATTGTTCCAATTTATTAGTTTTATTTATTTTTTTGGTTTGTCTCATTTATTAGTTTTATTTTTTTTAAAATAATCAACTTTTTTATAATTATTAATAAAATATTGATTTTATTATGTTTACTATATTATATTATTTATTGTGTGTTTTGGTTTCTGATTAATAATTAGTGAGAGGGAGTAATGGATTGCAAGAAAAAAAAGTTGAAAGGCCCCCAAAATGTCAATTCCATTCGCATAAATCATAATAATTCATCCTCACTTTCACTTAGCACCCTTCTTCTCTCTCTCTTCCACCGCCACCTTCGCCTCTTTTAAAACTAAATGCTCAAATTTAACCATCACAGACCACTCATATCTTAGTAATCTACACGTGTCGTCACCACCACCCGCATTCCTCCTTTAATTTTAACAACGATGTCGTATTTAGGAATCTCCACTTTTTTAACCCAGAATTTTCACCTAACCGCGGTCCGGTCATTTATGAACCATGGTTAAGTCCCACTAATCTTCCAGTTTATATACAAACCTCGAACCCACGCCGTTCCACTCCACACCCAAACTCCCACTCTCACTCCCACTCCCCCACCACCATAACTGTAAAATGATGCTTGGAGAGAGAGTCTTCGCCGGCGCAACGGTGCATGTTCCTCCGTGGTCCTCCGCCATCGACGACGCTTCCGCTTCCGTTTCCTACGCCTTGAGCCCCACCGCTGTTGACGACTACTCACTCTTCTTCCAGAACGATTCCTTCAAGGCTCTGCAGCGATACCTGCCCTCCAACACCGCCGACGTCGCGCCGGAGTACCAGCTCTCCGACTCCGACTGCGGAGATTTCCTCCCGGTGGACGCCCACTCGTGCGATCACTTCCGCATGTTCGAGTTTAAGGTGCGTAAGTGCACGCGCGGCCGCTCCCACGACTGGACGGAGTGCCCCTTCGCCCACCCCGGTGAGAAGGCCCGCCGCCGCGACCCGCGGAAGTATCACTACTCCGGCACCGCCTGCCCGGACTTCCGGAAGGGGAACTGCCGGAAGGGCGACGCGTGCGAGTTCGCCCATGGCGTGTTCGAGTGCTGGCTCCACCCGGCGCGCTACCGCACGCAGCCATGCAAGGATGGCATGAGCTGCAAGCGCCGGGTCTGCTTCTTCGCCCACTTGCCCGACCAGCTCCGAGTCCTGAGCCCTCGCGGCGAGTCGTATGATGGCTCCCCACGCGGCCGCCTCACATTCATGTCCTCGCCCGAGTCGGGCTCCCCGCCGACCGAGTCGCCACCCATGTCGCCGATGACGACCAACTCGGTCAACGAGATTGTGACCTCCCTGCGGCAGCTTCATCTCAACAAAGTAAAGTCGATGCCGTCGTCTTGGCTGGGGAGTCGTTCATCACCGCGGCTGAAGGTGGCGCCGCCGGGGTACTTCAGCCTGCCCACGACTCCGACCCGGGCCGTGCCCCGAACCGGGTTAGGATATTTCGACACGTGCGAGAGCGAAGAGGCGATGGAAAGGGTGGAATCCGGGCGAGATTTGCGGGCAAAGATGTTTGAGAAGTTGAGCAAGGAGAATCCGTTGGATCGGGTTGAACTGGATCCGTATCCAAACCCTAACCCGGACTTGGACTGGGTTTCGGACCTGATCAATTGAAGAAATTGCATGTGAATTTGGAAGGGTAATATGGGCGATTTTGTAAATAGTAATTTTAACTTTTAAGCATGATAGTGAAAGCCATTCTGTTTTGAATTTTGGGGCGGAAGGCTGCTTTCGAGGGTACTGAAATTACAAGAATGGAGCTCTGCCGCACGCTCAAACGATGGAAGAGGCGGATGTGTAGCTCAGTCGGTCTTTATTTATTAATTGCTTCTATTATTATTGTAAATTATGGTGCATGAATGAATATTTATTTCTTTTTAGGTTATGTGTGATCTATTTATATAGAGTTAATTTAGTTTTTATAAACAATATTCTCTCATGTTTGCTTCTTAAACAATAACTAGATTTAAACAATAACTAGATTTACACCCGCGCAACGAATCAATATTCTTCGATATAATACACAAATTATTTATTAAAAAATATCATGATATTATTTACTTTATTGAATAATAATTTATATTTATATTGTAAATAAATGACCACATAGAAAATAGTATAGTAGTTTGATTAAATTAACATTAAATAGATATTATATAAAAATACATAAAAATAATAAACTTTCATCACATATACTTCCTCCATCCCGGTCAAATTGTCCACATTTGACCGGGCATGATAATCAATGCATGTGAGTAGTAGTGGGTGATAGTGGAATGAATATTTTATTGATGAGTGTGAAAAATTTGCTATTTTAGGAAAGTTGACTAATATTATGGGACATACGAAAAAGGAAATGTGGACAATTTACTTGGGACGGAGGGAGTAATATTTATTCAAAATTATACCCAAAATAAAAGTAATCTATATCTATATATATATTAAAACAATACCGGGTAATTTATAAGGAAATTTTATTGCATTAATTACACTGTTAAGTTCATTTATTAAAATAAAACCACCTATAATTAATTAATGATTTACAAAATAATTCAAAATGGAAATAATTATTATTTATGTCTGATTTATCAATCATATTATAGACTTAATTAGTATTGTTCTATTAAGGAAATAATTATATAAACAATTAAGTAAATTAATAGATAGATTTGCAAAATCACTAAATCGTTTCCTTTTTTTTCAGTTTAATAATATCTCTATCTATTTAAAAAAATCTCTCCTTAAAAACTTTCAAATTAATTATATCGTATGTTATGCAAATGGTAAAATTTTTGGAAGATATCTCAATAAACTCATTATTAATTATAAAAAAAATCAATATTCAATCAACAACATAATCAATGGACGAATTTTTGTTGATTTTAATTGCATGATTGATATTTTCAATTTATATGGTTAAATAGTCTCTATAAATAATCGATATGATATGTTCATGTTCATAATCTTTTTTGATTAGTTAGATGTTAATTTTCAAATGTTTAGCTTTATAATTCACGTTATGAATATTCATGTATTATTGATTACTCTTTGTTGCATTGTTATTTGATTGTAGTTTTTGAATAAGAAGTATTTAGTTTCGTCACAATCCTCAAACCAGAGCTAAGTCTGTCATCCCATGATAAGGATCTGATTCATTTAAATCAATGTGGCTATCGCCGGTTATCTCCCTTGCCCAAAAATTGAATCATATTTCTTTTAACAAATTCTTCTTATAAATGGGTCTAAAAAAAAATTCTAAAAACAAATCAGTATGATCCAATCATATCCAATGAAGTTTCAAATAATTATAAGCTCACATAGAAGATATAATAGTTGAAAAGCTTCTTATAATTTTGAATAAATTCATATATTACTTTTTTATTAATATTATTGTTATAAATTTAAATAACTTTCAAATTGTTGCTTTATAATCGTTGGAAAATATTTAATATAAACATTTCTCATTAATTATTAGCTTTGTGATTCTTAATTAGTTCACCAAGTATTTATTCGTTTTGCTATTATTTATGAAAGTTTTTTTCAGAATATTCATATTTATGGAATTATTGTTTAGCCAACAAATACTATTATAAATTTATTTAGTATTTAACAACGTTGTTTATTAAGATTGATTTATTAAATATTGCATATGATTAATGATTAATGTCGAAGTAATCAATGAAGAATCACCTTAGTTCTAAAGAACTATATTTAAAATAATTAACTGTTGAGGTTCGATTTCACGAGAAAATGGAGCCCTTAGAACTTTATTGAAGATAACAAATGAAGACAGAGAATAAGGGAAATAAATGTAGATAAACGATTGACAATATGTAATAAGCAAACGAAATAGCGTGGATATATCTAATGCGAAGAAGAAAAAGATCTGTAGAGAATTTGACAGAGTTTCGGCTATCTTTTTCTCCGGGCCCGTCTCCCCGAGAATGAACTCCCAGACCTCTATTTATAGACACGATAGAGGCTGAAGAGGGAACCCTAACCCTAAATGTCGAGCTCCAACGGTTCGCCATGAATTTGGTGTAGTTCCAGATTTCTCGGGGTAGTTAAGGTTGCAACGGTTGTGCGCCGCCATGCCGCTAGGGTCTTGCTCAATAAGGCTCCTCGCCACCGATGACTTGAATCTCTCGATACCGAGGCTCTAGCGTCTTCGGCATAGAGGCCCTGACTTGGAAGTGTTTTGCCGTTCAGTTGGCTCGGGGAACTGGGTTCCTGGCAGTGGGCCGCCCGCATGGGTCAAATTATCTGCTTGGGCTCGGGCTTCGTGGGCCTGGCCCCAACATTAACCAATTTACTCTTTAATTAATTTATCATTGAATTCTATTCACATACCAACATTCATATCAAATATTCTTTCATCTTTAAAATTTTTAATTATAAAGTATTAAATTTTTATTTTTAAATAAAAGTTTTTAGATATGAAGAATATATTATATTAGAGTTGGATAAACATGATTCTATTCACATATATATACATAGATATATACATTTCAAATATTTACATATTCAATTTTTTAAAATGTTAAATCAAAAGGTATTTAACTTATTTTTTAAATAAAGATTTTCTTATATGAAAGAATATTATATCAATAGGTTGTGATATATGCCAGAAATCGATTACTCATTTTTTGTTTAAAATTAAATATACATTAAATCAAATTTTAGTTAACACTAATCACTTTTAATCTATATCTATATATAGAAGTAATATTAAATACAAATATGTAAACTTATAATTGCATTACTCGACCATTATTGAATTAAATATTTACTAAATTGATAATAAAGTGAAAACGTGAAAAGATTTCATATATAATAAATTGATTGTATTCTTTTTTTTTAATCATTAGATTATTAATAAGCAAAATTTAAGTAAAATAATATATACACTTATTTGAATTTTGAAGCAAAAACTTCAATTATGTTGAAGGAGATAAAGTTTTATTAAATCGATAAAAATAGAAAAAATTAAAACTGTAAAGTATTATAAAAGTACATAAAAATAAAAATATAATATCAAATAAGTAATAAGCAAAATAAAATAAAAATAAATAAAATATATTATTTAGCTATTTATGATTAAATAATATCACATGAAGGACAATAAATTGAGTTAAAATTGTATAAACCTAATAAATTGTATTAAACAAACACAAGAACCATATCATATTATGAATATAATATTCTTGATTGGAGATATTAAAAGGAGGGAAGGAGATTGAGTAAATATATCCCAACACTTTGAGTAACAAATCAAGTAGGGAAAATTTTGATTTTTTTTTTTAAATAAAAATGACAAAAAGAGAAGTGAAATGTTACGAAGTCCAAATTTTTAGCAATAAAAAAGTCAAAGTTATAATACATTATAAACAACAAAAATCACTTAGCACTAAAATCATAAATTATAAAGTGAGTTTGATCAATAACAATAAAATAAAATAACACAGTTCCCACGCATCGCGTGGGTGACATACTAGTTGCATTTACACTACTAACATTTGCCAACATTACAAAAATAACATAGTGCTTACAAATTATAATTTAACTTATAATATTTGTCTGTATTTCTAATTTAATATCTTCCATAAAAAATTATGGTGTAATTTCTAAGTTTGTTCATTTTACCAATTTAATGTCTAACATTTATAAAATTATAGTTATTAGGTTATATTTGTAAAAATAAATAGATATTATGAATTAAAATGCACTAATTTCTCAACATAATATTAATCCAAAATTAAAATAATAAAACGAGAATTATGATATTCAAACTATATTACAAACATGTTTTGTTTTTCATTTCAAATAACTTTTGCAATTTAGAAACTCTAAAGTTTATTTGCTAAATGATTCAATTAATGTAAAGTTTTAACAATTTTAAAATTAAATTATTTCTGAATGTAATTATATTAAATTTATTTTTTAATTAAAGTAATTTTTAATATATTTTCAATAAAGAATCATTTTATTTCAACATGCACATTTTTCAATATATTATATAGATTAACATGTTCCAACCATGAAGTAATAATATTAAAAATATCATTAATTTATTTAATACTCCCTCCGTCCCTTATAAGTAGTCCCTTTTCTTTTCGGCACGGAGATTAAGAGTTGTGAGTATAGTGAAATTAATATTTTATTGATGAGTATGAAAAAGTTTGCCATTTTAGGAAAGTGGGACTAATTTATGGGACAAACAAAAATGAGAAATGGGACTACTTCAACGGGACGGAGGGAGTATTATTTTATTTGTGCACATTTTTAAAAAATTTTGGTGGGAGATTTCTGGAACTCCTTTAGTATAATATATAGATTGAGATTGACAAAAATTGACAAAAATTTGCGTTAGGTACGCCTAAATGGTTTAGGCGGGTTTTATTCATACCTAAATGGGTTCATCTATCTTAATTAGAGTATATTAAATGAGATAAAATTTACTTAAACTGTTTAGGCCTGCCTAAAACATTCTCATTGAGATTTTATCAAACAATTATTTAGGCTGTATGAAAATCTCTCGGGTTAGTTTATTTTACATTATTGTAGTCATTAAATCTTAACTGTTAAAAAAAAAATCGCAGTGATTAAAGAGACTTTTTCATCATTAAAGTTGCATTTTCAATAATGAAAAAGAAACTGAGATTACCTATTTACCGTATATAATGTTTAATAATTATTTTTTAAAGTTATAATTAAAAATTGATTAATTTTTAATATAATTTGTATTTTTATAAAATTTTGATTTTGTTTTAAAAATAATTAGAATATATTTTATCATACTTAATTTTTATTGTTGTAAAATAATTATTAAAATTAATAATTAAGACAATAAAAATATATTTGTGGGATAGAAAATCTGATACAAAAAATAAAAGAAAAGTGTCAAATTAAAATAGTACAATCATATTCATGTTAAATCTTATCTACTATTTATTAGCAAAATCAACATCTTGTGAATTTGTGATATCCACAAACAATTGATGGAAGATAAAAGTTTGAAGTATTTAATATTTTATTTTAGAACGGAAAATGACAATTCCCAAGCTACATTTCTAATTTTCGTGCGCTTGGAAATTAATGGACGGCTAATAATTCATGGATTTGGCAGAATAATTCTAGTAGGTCAAATTCTTGCCAAACCAAACTGGGTGTATATTAGTAAATATATATTTATGAAGAAGTAATAAATTATTATTATTGTTGAGGTTCTATTAGTGATTAAGTCAGAACCATTGGAACTCGTTATAAATTGAACAAGAATACAACCAACGAAGTACAATGAAAGGCGAAAAAGGTACGCCGTTAATAAAGATTTATGAATAATTTCTTCTAAGTGTGCTAAAGTGTGTTTTTCTTCTAAGTGTGCTAAAGTGTGCTGGTGGGCCTATATGTAGGAAAAAACGTGTGTCAAAATGAGCTCCAAGCGTCCCTTTTATAAACCAAGGGAGGCCGTTACGATCTTAGCTATTCTCGGTGGCGGTTCCGATATTCGGAGCGGCCCGTTGGTGGTGGCCGTTGAGCTTCATCCGAGGTTGGTTGACTAGGGTTTGTTAGGCTCCACGAAGGGATCTGTCTGTTGGCCGCGCGAGAGCTTTGGAGGTGGTTCCAACTTTCGGGGGGCCGCTTGGCGCATGGTTCTTCAACTTCCTCCCGGATTCGGCGCGCTTCGAGTCCTGATACCTCTTATGAAGGTCATACATGAGCACTGGACATGCTCGTTCAGTCCCCGTGATGATGGTCCCAGAGTGAAACGAGGTCATGTGGCTGTCCGGGAGTTGGACCTTGCTGGTAGGTCGTCTCCCTTTGGGTCGTGGTCCAGTGCATCGGGCCTGGGCCTAGTCGAGTTCACCGTTCGAAGGCCGTAGAGCTCGTTTGAGTGTGTCCTCTTGGGCCGTTGTCATCCTTACTGGACCTGTGCCTAGTTTTTCTAGTCCAATCATTTTTGGGCCTAACAATAGCCCCTTCGGGCTTGGGGTTGAGTGTGCTAGGGAGACCCCAAGGTCGAACAGTAGGGGCCTACCCATTACATGCGAGTGCTTAGAGCGCGGAAGTTCCGAGCTCCTTGTGAGGAGGCATCGGGAGCCCAGGAGGGGACCTCGTGAGGTCCCCATCTTCTTGGAGGGTCGGTTACCCGGAGGTGAACTCGATGATCGTAAGATCCAGCTTGGTGGATTTTACACGGAGGTGCAAGTAGCTCCGTGGAGCTGTCTTGCGGGCTCAAGTCGTGGGTCCGGAATCACGAGATAGGTGGTGGGACATACCGTAGGATGTTCCGCTTTATGGGAGTCAAGCTCTCATATGCAGCGCTATGTGCGTCCCCGTGGGGAACTCTCGCAGGGAGTTTTTACCGACTTTTGACGAATCTTTGGATCCTAGGGTCCTACAGGAGGTGAGGTCCCTTGGCCAAGTTTAAGATTTTGGGACTCGCATTTTACCGGGTCGTGCTGGCTGGATCCCGATAAATGGGTCGCGCCTTTCGAAAATTGTGCGCGGGAGTGGTTACCTGTTTTGTCGCGTAGTGGTGGTGTAACCATAATTACGCGGATGTTTAGGAGCGGTTTTGTGAGTTGTTTCGGAGGCGAACCGTCGCCTGCAAAAGGCATGTCACATCACTCTTCTCCCACATAATTTGTTCGAGCCTTCGTTTTCTTCCTCCTGGTGTGTTTCTCGGCGATTGCAATCTTTTCCCGCGCTTAGTTTCTTGGCCTGAGGTTAGTAGCCTTTAACCCCGTGCGATTGTCTTAAGTTATTCCTTGCTAGTGCTTGTTCTTGTGCTTGAGGTGGTGGTAGGGTTCGTGCATAGGAATTTTGGGGGTTTCCGAGTTGTTTTACTTTAATGTCGTCGTCATCTGACTCCCAAAATAAGGGTTGTAGTTCTCCTGCCCAACGGTATGAGTCTCCGTCCACCGACCCATACTCCCCGGAGGAGGTGGGTTCTTTTTCCTTGGGTAGGAGTCTCCCGAAAATTGACCGGGATGCCGATGAGGGTTCTCATTCCAAGCAGTCCATTGTTGAGGTATCTTCTTCTTCCGGCAAAGAACCGCTAGTCCAATCTGCTAGGTCAAGGACCCGTAAGCAGGCGACGCCGAAAAGAGATCAAGTCAGGGACCCGGTCTCCTCAGTCTCGGTAGGTCAATTAGTAGAAGTACTAGAACTTTCCGCTAGGATTCCTCCCGGGTATAGGGTTCCGTCGGTGGAGGATCAATGTTACGCCCCGCCGAAGGGTTTTGTAGCATTCTACTTGCCTATCCTAGAGAAAGGGGTCGACCTTCCACTTCATCCTTTCTTTAGTAACGTGTTGAATTCTTACGGCTTGTACCCCTTCAACCTGTCACCGGTAACCTGGTGTCACCTGGTGGGAACATTCTTGATCTTCATGGATCAAGGACTCGGTCTACCCTCCATCCACAAGTGGCATTATCTTTACCGTCATAACCCCTATCGACCGGGGTACTATTATGCTACACGATGGACAGGGGAGAGGCCCCCACTGGTCACTGGCGCGCCCGACAATTCCTCGAGGTGGTGGAGTCGGTGGTTTTACTTGGAGATGGATGCGAGTAACCCTGAGTTTACTCCCACCGAGCATGATACTTTGAGTCGGTTCTCGCTTCCTAGGCTATCTTTTATTTCGCCTGAAGTTGTATTGGTTTTTGATATGTGATGGTTGTTTTTGCAGGTTTGAAGCAGATTGAGCTTACTAAGGTGGAGTTGCGGAGGGTAAACAAGGCGTATGCTGCAGATGTAACCTCGTGGAAGGAGTTGAGAGCAGGAAGGTGCATTTCGGCGGACAACATTAGGTACCCGGACGGAAGGATTGTGGATCTTCCCGTGAAGATGAGAAAAACCTAATCGACCAGGGCGGGTGTTGGTCCCGAGATCAGAGTCGTCGTGGTGAATAACAAATCAACTCACATACAAAATGCAACAGAATATTAACGTTCACTTGCACACTTAAGTTTTTTTATCAAGATTGTTTAGCTCAACTTGTACTTAGGGTTTCTTACAGTTATACTCTAGCAACTTGGTTGCTAGGTTTCAAGATCAAACACAAGAAACAGTAAATCAATAAAACAGTAAACAGACACGATATTTATAGTGGTTCGATCAAATAGATCTACGTCCACTCCTTAGCCGAAACGCTAAGAATTTTAATAAGAAAGTATACGAAATACAAGGAATCATCTGTCACTTGTAGCAGGCGGTGAACTTTCGACCCGGACACTACAAAACTATCCTCCGTTACTTCGTTCTCCTCAGTTAGTTGGAGCTCCAACCAAGTCAAGGGCAAACCTTCGTAAAACTTTTCCTTCGTTGCTAGGGGGAGCTTTTAAAGTTCCCTCCTGAACTTGTTTGTTTTCGGCAATATGCCCGTCGGAGTCAATCCCTTTTCAGAGATGTGACTGCTGGATGCTTCCTAGGATGGAAGGTATCCCAATGATTGGATTCTCGACCAAAGTCAAGGAATCTCTTAAAGGCAGTGTCAGATATTCAATGGAAGACACTCCTGGTTGTTGAGAGCTTTGAATACACTTTTATCTCGTGCTCTCAACTGACTACTTTCTCACTCTTTGTTTGTCAAATGAATCTCACTGTTAATGCTTTTTCAGATGTGGTTGAGGTTCCTTAGCTCGTGAGTAATGGAAGCAGTAGTCGTCTCTCACTTCTGGACTTGTCTTTTATATCTGGAGATTCAAATTTTGAATCTCCAGACCTGTTAGATACAACGGTCCCTTTGTCCAAGAGTGGTTCGACTTTATCCGTCCTTTCCGGCATTGTACAATACTTTCCGACCTACTTCGGGAAAGTTTTGTCCTTTGCGTGTACGTCTGTCAGAACGGTAGTGTAGCAGTCATTGATAGCTATCTCGCCTTGCTAAGCCTTCTCGGAACGATCTTCTAAGCCTTCCTAGCAATCTTCTAGACAATGTATCGGACTGCTGATTGTTCAGCAATTGCTCATGTTTAGCACTTGATTCCTTTGACTCTGGATTGCTATCGCCTTTAGCAATCTGCTACATGCTAGCGAATGCTCACTCCTTCAGCATTCCGCTATACTTTGCTTTTAGTAAATGCTAATCTTCTTCTAGCATTCTGCTATTATTCTTCTGACTGCTGAGTACTTGATTCTAGCAGTTTCTTCCTTTGACATAGGATTGCTAACGCCTTCAGCAATCCCCTCCTGAGCACTTGACCACCATTATCTCTAGCAGTCATCCTCGTCTGCTAATATCTCTAGCATCCACAGTCTGCTAGGAATGATGCTAGCAATCTAATCTATTACAACTCGATACTTAGCCTATACAGGACATTACAAGAGTTGCTAGACTATACTTGAATTCAACAATTGATCGACCAATCTACTAAGGTTTGAT
This sequence comes from Plectranthus barbatus, assembly GCA_026898455.1. NCBI lineage: Eukaryota > Viridiplantae > Streptophyta > Magnoliopsida > Lamiales > Lamiaceae > Plectranthus > Plectranthus barbatus. The sequence goes on from JAPKLW010000409.1 coordinate 69,001, forward strand.
CCAACAAAACCTCTTATAATATGATCTAAGGGAGATTTAGGAATAATTTCCCAACAATTTCCCCCTTTTTTAGTGCAATCAAAGTTTACTATCACTTGCTGAATTAAGAGGAAAAATATCTGAGCTTTACAAAATTTTTCTAAGTACAAAGCTATGCTAAGCTAGCAGTCTAACTCAGAGTTAATCCATCTTAATTGTAGCAGGGATTGGTTTTAGATAATTTCCCCTCAATATGTGTTGGGAATATTTCTCGATTAAGATATACGTAAATGCTGCAAGGAGTCTGCTAGAAATTCTAGCACCCAAATAAATTAACAGGCATTCACAACCAATCCAAGGAAAACTTATGCAAAATTCGTTGAATACACTAAAGTGTATATCAACTTTAGTACGCAATAAAAACTCAGAAATCGACAATAAGGAATTGTCTAAGTCTGATTCCATTTTCATTCATTTGATTTGAGCATTACAATTATAAATGAAAAGGAATATAAAAAAAAATGCTAAGATAAGAAGTTAAGGTAAGAAGTGTAAGATCAAGAGTCAGGAGCAGACTTCTTCTTATCAAGCTCATCGAACTTGCTCATCGTCATCTTCATGAATTTTTCAACATAAGCCTTGCTCGCTTCTCGTTCTGCTGCATCCCTCTCTATCTTCTTAGAAATATTTTCATTGTCCATCTCTAACTTCTTTATCTATAGCTCTAGCTCTTTCTTTTTGAGCTCTGCCTCCTTCTTCTTAAGTTCTGCAATTTCTTGCCTCCTCTCCTCCTCAGCAGCAGCTAGAGCTTCTTCCTCCTTCTTCCTCTGCTCGGCTTCAGTAAGTCTACTTTCTTCCCCCTCTTTGAGAGCAGCCAAAAAGGTAGAAGAAAAGGATTGAACAGTTTCCTCCATATGCTGCTGGGAGTCAGCGACCTCCGTCGTCAAGACCTCCACATTTTGTTTCACAGAGGAACCATCCAACCTCACTTCAGCAACATCAGTGCGGGCGTCAGACTCCTCGGTCCTGACCACATCAATCTCCTACCTTATCTCAACCTTCTCCATCTCAACTCGCTCATTCAGGGAAGATAGAGCATTTCGCATCGCCTTTTGCATGGCTGAATCCACGTAAGATTGGAAGTCATAGGAACTTACAGGTGTAGCTTCAAATGCAGAAGATGTTGTTCCTAACACCAGGTCCAGACCTTCAGCAGTTGTAGCTCCTTCCTAACTCGGCTGTGCTATCTCCAAGGCTTCAGCATTTGCTTGTTGAGCAGTAGAGTAACGTGACTCTTCATCTATCAACAACTTAGCACCCTCCATGATCTGAGAAATTTCAACATCATTAGCAATCTAAGCTTGAGCAGCCACGTAGCGTTCTTCCTCATTCAGCATCCTCTGAGTAGCATCCAAGATTTGAGCAGTTTTAGCCTCCTGAGCTTTCTCAGCTTGAGCAGCCTTTATAATGCTAAGAATATCCAGGCCCAAAAACAGGACAATTATTCTGTCTTTTTCAGTGAGCTCAGCAGGCTCTCGTTCAGCAATCATTTCAGCCTTCCTGGCTTCCATTCTTTCCTTCTTCAGTACTTCATATTCTACTTGTCGACGACAATACTCAGCAGCCGCTCTAGCCTGTCGCTTTGAGAGCTCAATCCAGGCATCTGAATAATCGTCGGGGGCAAATGAGGATGGCAGCAATGATTCGGAATTGGAGAACAACCTATGACACGGATCGCCTACAGCCTAGCAATGACCTGCTTGTCTGAGTACTGCTTGGATCCAGCTACTTGATCAACCCAATCATTCGCCCTTGACTCTTCCTTCTTCCAGAAATTTAAGCCTCGAGCAGTTGTGACCATCATCCTTTCCTCAAAGCACAGCTGATGAGTCACATAATCAATAAATTTCCAACTCCTCAACTCCTCGGCTAAAACCTTCCCTTGCTCTGTCGTTTCATCAATCTCACCATAGAATACATAGGCTAAGTCTCTTTCAACTTTTGCCGAAATGAATTCTTCGATCTCAGACAGCATCGAAAGTACATCTCCACTCGCCTCCTCCTTGATATGAACAGGGGCGCACCACTGAGCAATCCCTCTCAACTTGAATCGGGGCCCTGGAAGACCGTCGAAGGGTACGTGCAGCTGATTGTTAGTGCCTCTTTTGATCTTTCTCCAGAAGCGTGCATCGTATACGTCCTCAGATTCACCATCGGAATCTGATTCAGAGCAAGTATCTTCATATCCTGTGGGAGTCTCTTTGCTGGCCTGCTCCTCTCCTTGTGTGCTCTCATTCCTTTCAGAGATGCTAGCAACCTGCTCAGCGCCCTGTCCTTCAGCAACGTTAGCAGTCTGCTCAACGTGCGGTTCCCTAGCAGTCTCAGCTTCATCATCTGCCTGCTGTCCTGCTCCGAAAGGACCAGCATCCCTATCTCTGGGTGGCATTTCCTCATCAGAGCTGCTGCTGCTTGGCTCCTCATTCGGTTCACGAAATTGAACACTCTTTCCCTTGGTTTGCTCCAACGCATTGAAAGCTCCGGACTGCAAAAGTTGATCTAGCTCTTTATCTGACATTGCTTTCTCTTCCGGCACAATTGCTCCTCTAGCATCCACTTTCAGAATGGTGACAGTAATCCGTCCACCTTCCTTAGTTTTCCCCTTCTTCTGCTTTTCAACTTCTATGGCTTGCTGGGAAGCCTCCTGTGCCGCCCGCTCCAACAACTGAGCAACACTCTTCGCCTCGGCACATTCATCGGCAACCCTTTTAATGTTCTTGAAATTCTGATCACGAGCCTCGAACATCATCTGCTCAAGCTTCTTCTTGTATGTTTTCTGCTCCTTTGCCCCATGCTCTGCCGTCCTCTTCCTTTCGTTTATCCCTTTCAATCTTTCAGATAAAGGCTTGGAGGATAAAGGACTACCCTTCTGCTGTCCCTTTGCTTCCGGAGTCGCAGCTGCCTGCTCCAGAGTCTCCTTAGCAGCATCTCTCTTCTGCTCCGATTGCTTCACTAACCTCCTCCTGGTCCTCTTTTTCTCTGGCTCAGCAGGAGTGGGGACGTCTTTAGAGATCAGATCCAATGGCTTCTGAACCCACCTCCTAGTCCTCCTCTTCTCAGGCGAGTAATCTCTGTGCGAGTCCTCTTAGGAATGGTAGCAGCCAGATGATCCAGTGGAGTAGTGGGCACAGGGACTTCTCCTCCTAGCTCCAGCTTCTCAATCTCTTCGAGCTCCTCGAAGCACTTCTCTGTCTCTGCTTCCTTCCTAGCAGCCGCTATCTCCTCCGGAGTCATAGTAATGGCATGCTCCAACTGCTGGAATGCTAGCTCAGCAGCGGTGGGATGCTCTGGAGATGTAGGAATTGTGGTGTCCACGTTCATTGTGCCCTTCAGAACCCTTGGGCGGCTAGCATCGGGATGAGCAGTTGCCTTCCTCATCTGAGGAATGAAGTCCGTCGGAAGCAACTTCTCCCCTGCATCCAGCCTTTTCTTATGAAGAAACATTTCTATGAACTTACTGATTTTCAAACCAAAATTCACATTCGAAGAGAATGTGCCATCCCTCGTCACAGTCACATTCTTTTTCACATGCTCCAGCCACCTCCCATAAAAGAATACGGCCCAATTTCCCTTCACCTTGTCCACCAGGGCCATCATCACGGAATACCGGTGAGCAGACATTTGGGAATATGAACCAGCATCACACTGGAACATTTTGATCACCAGCTCAGCAAGGAGCTTGTATTTCCCCTGGAATTGGTTGATAGGGTGTGCAACCTTGAAGGTGATCGGCTGGCCTTTGTTGTCTTTCACTAGCTCCGACTTCTTCCACATCTTCCATCGTTTCTCCATCTCAGCTTGATCATGCAGCTTATACTAAGCAATACGAGTACCGTCCTTGGGAAGTCCAAATTTGGCAGCAAGTATATCGGCATTCACCTCCAATATTGTACCAAATACCGAGGTCTTGAAAGATTATTCAGAGGGCTCCTCCACTACTGCCCTAGCATAGAATTCAGACACCATATGTGGGTGGAACCACGATAGCTCTGCTGACAAGTACCCAATAACTCCTGCTTTTTCAAGAACATCCATGAGCCAATCTGGAAATTGCGTAGCGGCAAGAGGGGTGTATAAAATCCTATCCTTCATAATCTGTGCCGCACGCCTCTGCTTGTTGTACATATTGGACTGTACCTTGGTCTTGGCAAGCGTCACCAACTGACCATATAAGATATCGTCCTCCACATCCTCCTTCTTGACAACATCGGTGTATTGAGGTGCCCACCTCTCATGGAGAGTCATGGTGGAAGTAAGGGATTGAATAGGTATACCGGACTCAGTAGACGAGTCAGATGAGGTGGTATGAATAGATGGTTCGGAATGATGTGATTGGGTGGGGGATTCAGGATTAGCAGCCATTGTAACAGAACTTAGGAGAATTTTTGAGAGAGATTGGGAATTTTCTGAGAGCTTGAAGGCAAGAAGGCTTAAGGATTTGAATTTCTGTAAAGTGAAAGAATTCGAGTAAGTGAAGCGTATATACCTTACGGGTAAAGATCTGACGATTGGGGTTATACGTCATTAGCTGCAATCGACGGTTAGGCTTCGCGAGGATGTTTCGTATGACCCACGGCCCTACGAACTCGAGTGCCGATGAAGTGTCAATCCCTGGTCCGTTGCTGCCGTCTGCACGCAATAAATGCACGTCCCATTTAAAATTCTAATTGATCCCGCGTATGACTTCCTTTGCATGGTGGAGACTGCTACCGGTTGGGGCTTAGCAGTCTGCTGTCGTAGGAAATCCTTAACATGCATATGAGTCTGCTGAGAGCTTGGACTCAACACTCAATTCATACAGGTATAATCTGCTGAGGGTTCGAACTCAGCAGCCAAATCCTCTAGCAACCTTCAATGAATATTCCCCAATATCTAACACCTTCGGGAATGCTAAGAGCTTGGACTTAGCATTCCTCTGCTATTTGCTCAGCAGTCTTGACTTAGCATCAAGACCTAGCAGTCTACAGACATAAGCTTGGATATGTTTCTCCATCTCCTTCAGATCTTCAAGAAATCCAGAAAGAATGAGAATAACAACTCATTCATCCATAGCATCGTCTATCTCCATAAGACCTAACTTGATGCATAATTCTTTAAATCTGACCTCAGCTAGCGGTTTAGTGAAGATATCCGCAATCTGTTCTTCTGTGCATATATATGGTTGTCGATATCCTTCTTCTCTTGATAATCTCTGATGAAGTGATGTCGGATATCAATATGCTTCGTCCTCGAATGATGAACTAGGTTCTTCGTTATGCACATTGCACTATTGTTGTCGCAGTAGATCGGCACACATTCAGGAGGAATATCATAATCTTGCAATTGCTGCCGAATCCACAAGATTTGCGCACAACAGCTAGCGGCTGCTACATACTCTGCTTCAGTAGTAGATGTAGCCACTGAGTGCTGCTTTTTGCTAAACCATCTAATGAGCTTGTGTCCAAGGAATTGGCATGTCCCGCTGGTGCTCTTCCTATCAATCTTGCACCCTCCAAAGTCTGAATCCTAGTAGCCACTCAATGCTAGACCATATGACCTTGGATACCAAATTCCTTGACCCTCGGTGCATTTGAGATATCGTACAATCCTCTTAGCAGTGTCTAAGTGCGACTTTTTGGGATTTGCTTGATATCTCGCACATAGACCAACAACATACGATATATCTGGTCTGCTAGCTGTGAGATATAGCAGTGAACCGATAATACCTCGATAGAGAGTAGGATTCACATCATCTCCTTCTTTTTCAAGTGCAGCTATACAGGTCGTGCTTATTGGAATCCTCAAGCTCTTCGTCTTCTCCGGACAATACTTAGCGATCAGGTCGCGAGTGTATTTCCTCTGATGAATAAATATCCCCTCGCTTGACTGCTGGATTTGAAGTCCTAGAAAATAGGACATCTTCCCCATCACACTCATCTGGAAATTGTTCATCACAAGTTTTGAAAACTTGTCACACAAGCTTTGATTCTTCGATCCAAAAATAATGTCGTCGACATAAATTTGTACGAGCAAAATACTTCCTTCGTCTTTAATACGGAAGAGAGTCTGGTCTATCCTTCCTTTCTTGAATCCATTAGCTAGCAAGAACTTAGACAAAGTTCCATACCACGCTCTTGATGCCTGCTTCAATCCATATAAGGCTTACCTTAGCCTATAAACTTGGTTTCCCTGCTCAAAGCCTGGTGATTGCTCAACGTACACTTCCTCCTTGAGCTCACCATTAAGAAAGGCTCTTTTCACATCCATTTGCATCACAGAGAACTCATGGTGTGCAACATATGCTAGGAATAAATGAATAGCTTCCAGTTGGGCTACTGGAGCAAACATCTCGTCTTAGTCTATTCCTTTGCATTGTCTGTAGCCCTTTGCTACTAGACGAGCTTTGTTGCGGTCGACCATTCCTGACTCATCTTTCTTGTTCTTGAACACCCACTTGGTTCCAATAACACTCTGATGCTCAGATCTATCTACTAGATCCCAAACATGATTGCGCGTGAACTCTGCTAGCTCCTCCTGCATAGCATTCACCCAATCTGGACATCGTAGAGCCTATTCAACCTTCGTAGGCTCCTCATGCGAAATATAGCACGCTAGCATCACATTGTCTTGTCTTATCAGAATAGGATCATTGATGTCACCAAGGACATCATCCAAAGGATGATCACGTAGCCATCTTGGCTTCGGATTGCTAGGTTCTGGAACTTCAGCATCGGCCTCGCCTGCTGGGTTATTGTATACTACAACATTTTCCTCAACAATCTCCGGGGGTTCAGCATTCTGGATCTCAGCATTCTGATTCTCAGCATCATGAACTTAAGCAGCTGGGAGCTGAGCATCTGGAGCTTCAACAGCTTGATCCTTAGCATTCTCCAAATGCTCAGCACGGCTTTGGCAGCATAATCAGCAGCGCCTACACCGTCTTCAGCGCTTCTTGCTGGATCTGGGATCTCCTCATCGTCTTCATTAAGCGATCCCAAGATATCTAAATTATCGTTAAGATAAATTAGATTGGTGGCCTCAGCATGATCGTTAGCATCACTGGCCCGATCAACAGTCTGGTCACCTGTTGAGTGCGTCTGGGTTGGATTGTAATCACTCATAGACTTAGTCGGGTCAATACGCATATTTTCGAAAGAACTCAAGATCGATTGACCATAGACATCATTAGTCTCATGATTACTAACCACTTTCTCTTTTATAATTCTGCGCACTAAGATAGACTCATCAAAAATAACATTGCATGTTATTTCCACAACTCCAATCGTCTTGTTTAATACTCTATAGCCTTTGTGAGAAGGGTTACCATATCCAAGGAACACACCTTCATTAGACTTACGCGAAAAAGTATTAAGCTTTGACTTCCCATTGTTATGAATATAACATGTTGAACCAAAAGCACGGAGATGAGTAATAGAAGGCTTACGACCATTGTATACTTCGTAAGGAGTCTTATTGAATCTGGCAGTGATTGCGCTCCTATTCTGAGTATAGCAAGCTGTCATGACTGCTTCGCCCTAATACTTAGCAGACAGCTCGGAATCGGCTAGCATAGACCTCACTGCTTCGTTCAAAGTTCGATTCCTTCTCTCTGCTAGACCATTCTGCCGGGGAGTCCTAGCAGTGGATTTCTCATGCTTGATACCAGATTCGGCGCAAAAATCCATCAAGATCCCGTTGTAAAACTCGATTCCATTGTCCGATCTAATCCTCTTGGCTGTAATTTCTTTGCTATTTTTCTCCTTGAGGATTAGCTCCTGTAGGATGAGCTTTACTTCATCTTTGGTCTTTAGCAATTGAACCCATGTGTACCTGAAGTAGTCATCAACAACCACAAGTGTGTAAATCTTTTTACTTACAGTGAGTGGAGTGACTGGGCCAAATAGATCCATGTGCAATAGCTCTAGGATCCTTTCTGAAGTGGCCTTCTCCGGGTTGGATCTAAATGATGCTTTGGTCTTCTTCCCTTGCTGGCAAACTTTGCACACACCCTCCTTGCGGAAAGTCTCAGCAGGCAGACCTACAACAAGCTTATTCTTGGCTAGATGGTTAATGATTTTAAAATTTACATGATTTAACCTCTTGTGCCTAGCCAAGTTGTCTCTTCCTTGCTCAGTGCTACGGAGCACGAATGTTGTTGACCGTTTTGCCAATCAACAATATTTTGGCCACCCTTATGGATGCCTCTAAGCTTTACTTCACCCGTAGCATTGTCAGCAATAGAACAACCAGTATTAACGAAAGAACGGTGTACCCATTTTCGCATAGCTGGCTAATGCTTAGCAGGTTGTGCTTGAGATTGGACACGAGTGCAACATTGATAATCATTAGTCCATTTCGCTCTATGCATCCTCTCCCAACCACTCTGCCTTTGCTATTGTCACCGAACATGACTGTGGGGCCATAAAATCTTTGGATGTCAGAGAACAACTCTTCATCCCCTGTCATGTGGGCTGAACAACCGCTATCAAGGATCCATTCGTTTGACATACTTGATGTCTTAGCACAGGGATCCTGCAAACAATCAACAAGTTTATTTAGGTACCCGCTTAGCATCGGGTTCTACGGGATTAGCATGGATCATGGTTCCTTTTGGAACCCACATCTTGGTGATCTTCAAGATTTTCTTCTTGATCTCACCCTTCACAACCTTCTCGACATTAGGATAAGTATGCTTTGCAAAATTAGATCTAGGTGTGGTTGTGTGCTTAGCCTTCCTAGTCCTTTGAAATGGAAATGGTTTGGACTCAGGCCTTGATATGTGTGTAAAATGTCCTATTTTTTGATGTGTGAGCGTGCATGTTTGTGGCCATTTTACCCTCATATCATATGCTTTC
>JAPKLW010000409.1:77880-123682 GCA_026898455.1 Plectranthus barbatus
ATTGTTGAATGTTTGATTGAATGCAATTTGTAGTTTAGTTTGCAAATCATAGTTAGATAGATTAAGAAAACCAACGACTATTGTATTGCCTAGCTATTGATGCATCTTCTTACGAGTAAATAGTTTCCACGAGAGCGAATAGAAAAGATCTCGGATTGATAATTTGACGTGAGAATTGTGTGTCACTTCACACGACGGTCAGGCCTCACATAGGTGTTCCTTCTATGTCGTGAGTAAGAGTGATATTGTGGTCTTACAACATGATAATTAACCTGCTTGCCATTGTTGAAGGAAGGATATGCTTTCCTAGATTTTGGAACAAAGTGCTCAACATTCCTTCTCGACACTGCTGGAGATGACTGCTTAGCATTGGCCTGCTGTGTCTTCTGCTGAGGTCTAGCAGATGCCTTCTTAGCATGCGATCTCTGATTCCTCTGCTGAGGTTCAGCAGATCCACTCTGCTTACGTCTATCCCCCTGCTTAGCATTTGAGGATTCAACAGTCATCTTTCCCTTAGTATCCTCTTTAGCATATAACTTTCCATCAGAGAGGAATTGAATCTTTCTCTGCTTAGAAGTTTCTGCCTTGTCAAATACACCCTTCTTATAGGATTTGCTAGAAGCTTCAATACTACCAAGGCCTAACCCAGATCTATCAGTATGAGATCTTTGTTGGCTCACAATGGCATTTAGTACTGCCTTGCTAGTAGTATAAGCACAAATGCATTCCTTACTAGCGTTGTTTTTCAAAGCGTGATTCTCCTTTTCAAGGTTTTGAAAACTTTCAGAGAGTTTGGAGATATCATCCTTGAGTTTCGAAAGTTCTTTGCTATCAGACCTTAGTCTTTCGACTTCATCGGTCAAAGATGTGACTTTCAATTGTAGCGAAGTCTTCTCTCCTACTATAGCATCTTTCATTTCATACATCTTTGAAAACTCTAAAGATAGCTTAGTAAGGTAATCGTCCTCGGAATCTATAGGAGTAGACTCCTCTATTTGATGCGTGATAGCTGGAAAGGAAATACGCATAGAAATTACCTCCTGAGCATCGACTGCAAGAGCCGATTCAGCAGGCTGCTCAGCTTCCGCAACAGCATCCTCAACAATATTTGCCATTAGCACGAGCATGGCTTCCTCATCATCTTCTTCGGAGGAATAGTAATACTCCTCATCATTATCTGGGATATCAGGTACCTCAGTCCTCGTCAGCAACGCTCTGGTAACAGCTTTAACAGCACGTCTTTCAAATCTTTGCTTCAGGCGCTCTCTCTCCTTTTTGCTGACTTTCAGACATTCGTGCTTGAGATGATCTGGCGAATCACACTCAAAGCATGTCCTAGGCTTTCGCTCTGCTGAGCGGGTGGATGATGAAGAAAGCTTAGCTTCCTTGGCTTCTTTCTCTGCTTTGGCTTCCAACATCAACTTCTGAAGCTTTCTCATCTGCTCTTCCAGCTCGCTGATCTTTAAATCAACAGGTTGAGAGCCTGAGGTTGAAACAACCTCCTTTGCTGGCGACGCTGGAGCAGATCTCTCACCACGGAAAGGCTTCTTGGGATTCCATTTGCTGGGATCTCTCTTAGCGAAGAATGCTAAGTCTTCAGAGTTAGCAGTGGTTGTCGATTGAGCTTGTGCCACGACTGCTTCATTCTTCTTCGACTGCTGGATTATAAACTCGTGAGTTTTAAGTTGAGCAAATACCTCGGATGTTGACATGTTGCTGAGGTCCTTCTCGCTCAAGCTTGTCATATGTCTTTCCCAGGTTGCGAAGCTCTCCAACAATAGTGTTGAACCTTTCTTCCATTGCTTGAATAGATTCTCCTGCATGCATAGAGAAGGATTCATATTTATCAACAACTACCTAGAGCTTTTTGCGCTTCATTTGGTCGGGTTCCTGGGAGGATTCACAGACATAATCCCACATCTGATTGGCTGTATCAAGTTCCAAGGCTTTATCTGCCATCATCGGAGACAAAGAATCAAGGATAAGCTTCTTTGCTAGGTGCTCCAACTGAGCTCGCTTTTTCTCCTCTATTGTATACTCCTCGAATGGCTTTGGGATCATTTGAGGTGGTGCTGGTTGTCCATCAGCGACATGTCCTATACAAGTGTTAGCTTTCATAATTTTAATAGGACCTTTCTCAAGAACAACCGCCATCTCAGGATGAATGCTTTGAAGTTGTATGATGACAAGCTTCTGCCATGAGTTGAACTTCTCCTTAGTATACTTGGGCAAGGTATGGTTCATCTTGGCAAACTTTGATCCTGAGCTAGACAGACAAAGAAACAGAATACAAGCACAAGGAAAAACTAGATCTGGTCTTAAAGCGACTCAGAAGCAGTCGGTCTTTCAACCTCCTGCTCTGATACAACTTGTTGGTCCCGAGATCAGAGTCGTCGTGGTGAATAAAAAATCAACTCACACACGAAATGCAGCGGAATATTAACGTTCACTTGCACACTTAAGTTCTTTATCAAGATTGTTTAGCTCAACTTGTACTTAGGGTTTCTTACAGTTATACTCTAGCAACTCGGTTGCTAGGTTTTAAGATCAAACACAAGAAATAGTAAATCAATAAAACTGTAAATAGACACGATATTTATAGTGGTTCAATCAAATAGATCTACATCCACTCCTTAGCCGAAACGCTAAGAATTTCACTAAGAAAGTATGTGAAATACAAGGAATTGTCTGTCACTTGTAGCAGGCGGTGAACTTTCGACCCGGCCACTACAAAACTATCCTCCGTTACTTCTTTCTCCTCAGTCAGCTACAGCTCCGGCCAAGTCAAGGGCAAACCTTCGTAAAACTTATCCTTCGCTGCTAGGGGGAGCTTTTAAAGTTCTCTCCTGAACTTGTCTATTTTCGGCAATATGCCCGTCGGAGTCAATCCCTTTTCAGAGATGTGACTGCTGGATGCTTCCTAGGATGGAAGGTATCCCAATGATTGGATTCTCGACCGAAATCAAGGAATCTCTTAAAGGCAGTGTCAGATATTCAATGGACGACACTCCTGGTTGTTGAGAGCTTTGAATACACTTTTATCTCGTGCTCTCAACTGACTACTTTCTCACTCTTTTGTCAAAGGAATCTCGCTGTTAATGCTTTTTCAGATGTGGTTGAGGTTCCTTAGCTCGTGAGTAATGGAAGCAGTAGTCGTCTCTCACTTCTGGATTTGTCTTTTATATCTGGAGATTCAAATTTTGAATCTCCAGACCCGTTAGATACAACGGTCCCTTCGTCCAAGAGTGGTTCGACTTTATCCGTCCTTTCCGACATCGTACAGTACTTTCCAATCTACTTCGGAAAAGTTTTGTCTTTTGCATGTAGGTCTATCAAAATGGTAGTGTGCCAGTCGTTGATAGCTATCTCGCCTTGCTAAGCCTTCTTGGAACGATCGGCTAAGCCTTCCTAGCAATCTGCTAGACAATGTATCGGACTACTGATTGCTCAGCAGTTGCTCATATTTAGCACTTGATTCCTTCGACTCTGGATTGCTATCGCCTTTAGCAATCTGCTACATGCTAGCGAATGCTGACTCCTTTAGCATTCCGCTATACTTTGCTTTTAGTAAATGCTAATCTTCTTCTAGCATTCTGCTATTATTCTTCTGACTGTTGAGTACTTGATTCTAGCAGTTTCTTCCTTTGACATAAGACCGCTAACGCCTTCAGCAATCCCCTCCTTAGCACTTGACCACCATTATCTCTAGTAGTCATCCTCGTCTGCTAATATCTCTAGCATCCACAATCTGCTAGGAATGATTCTAGCAATCTAATTGATGGGTTTTGTATACTGAAAGCATTTATTATAATGAGTATACAACGGTTTATTTCTCCTATCTGTTAACAATCTTACATGTATGAACAACGGTATCCTCTTGTCTCACCGATAGGGACGATCATATGGCGTGTTGTAGATCGCAGAAGACAGTATGATCACTTGACCTAGTGAGACATAAACCTGATCACAGCCGAGACAGCGTATGAGGATACGTCTGTCCGGATGGCTGCGGCATTGTCGGAATAAGTAATCTGTCTTGGTTACTTGACATGCTGGTACGAGGAGGTGGCGTATTGATGGACAACAGTGAGATGTATTCTTCTGTCTGACATCAGCGAATACAAGATCTCGTTATATTGATTGAGTCCAAACCCTAACGAAGGTTTAGGGGTTTGCACGGGTTGACTGTTGCTTTGACTTGCCATGGTGGAGAGCCTATGTAACGTGCTCGTATATCCGCATCTTGGGTAACAACAGTTTGTGTAGTACCGTCTGAGACTGAACTTAGGTAACCATATCCGAGTAATAGGATGGGGACATTCCCTGAGGAGCTCAATAACATTCATCGTGCCAAAGTCCTGCAGGCTGATTAAGTTCAGGCACGAGTGATAAGGTTTGAGTAGTACTACTCAGGAATTATAAGATATTAATTAATTGTAGTTAGAGCTTGTCAGAGGCTCCGATTAATTAATAGATGTCCGGTAACCTTAAATATGGGGATTCTCAATTAATGCAGCCCGTTCTCATAACGTGGTAATAAAGGGGTAGGTCAGTATTAATTCTGTGGTGAAAAAGAATTAATATTAATTAATTAATTGTGTCCTGGGTTGTGGACATGGGAATTAATTAATTTATAGGCCCACTTTATTATTTGCATTAGGTCCCAGGACTGGCCCAATTAAATATGCTAAATTGAGCCCAAAATGGCCCATTAGGATTTTCAACCCTAGGTCTATAAATAGATAGCTCTCTCTCATAAGTTGTAACACAGTTGAAACACACTAAACCTAGAGAGAGAGGGAGGCGCCGATTTTGGGAGAAGAGGGAGGAGAATTTCGATTCTGGTCCTGCTCAGAATACAGATCTACGGAGTCCTCACCAGTAGTAGATCTGAACAGCATTGGGACACATCCCTGAAGATCTGATCTGGAGAACAGATTTCTTACTTCTTCTATTTATTTGATTTCGAATTTATTCTTAAAAATTAGATTTCTAATTTCTACTTCCGCAGATAAATTCAGATCGCGTGGTTGAATTGAGATTTGGAATTCAAAAGCGAAAGATCGGTTCAGACTCGACGGAGTTACGGTAAACCCTAAATCCACAAATCTATGTACTAAATTCATAGGAGCATGCTAGGGTTTTTGAGAATTTTAATTATGTGCAATAACCATAAATCGATCCGGTTCAAATTGGTTTTGGTGATTCAGTTCACGGAAAAACCCTACACTAATCTATTACAACTTGATACTTAGCCTATACTGGACATTACAAGATTTGCTAGACTATACTAGAATTCAACAATTGATCAACCAATCTACTAAGGTTTGATCCAACAAAACCTCTTACAATATGATCCTAAGGGAGATTTAGGAATAATTTCCCAACAGCGGCCCTTGCAGAGGCGTTGAAGCTGAAGGAAAGAGCGAAAGGAGAAGCGGGCCAGTCGGAAAGGAAGCGGCCCTCTTCGGGGTGACGGGCTGGTTCTCCCCCTCCCAAAAGGACGACGGTAGAACCCGAAGAGAGGCAATCATTCGCTCGTATCCAGGAGGAGTCCTATAGGGCCAGCAATAGGAGGGACAACCGGGTGGTGATCCCGATGGAGGATGACCGTGATCAGTGTAGGGAGAGGAGTCGTAGAGCCAAGGAGATCATGTATGAGGATTCCCACAACTGGGATGTTGATAGGTCCTGGGTCCAGCATCCTCCTCCTCCCCTCCTTCAAGGTCGTGCCGTGGATGTGGAGGTTTTTGTCTCGTGGGCTAGGCGACTGCTTACCGGCTCGATGGCCCCTCCAGATATTTCGCTCGGACAGGCTTTCCAGAGGGTGGTCAGCGTAGACCAGAAGGTCTTGGAGGTGAGAACGGATCCTTTTGGTTTTGTGTTTTCTGAAGTGAGCTTCCCCTTTTCAAGGGTTGTGCGTTGGTGTAAGGCGTGATGGATCTTTTGGAGTTCCACAAGGAGGTGGCGATCCATGTGGAGGACCAAGTGAAAGAACTTGCCAGAGCCAAGTCTGAAGGTCCTCGGGTCCGCGAGCTTGTGGAGAAGGTCCAGGAGCTGGAGGGGGAGCTGGCCAATTCTCAGGAGGACTTGCGACGATGCCAACTCGAGCTGGAGAAGGCGAAGAAGGGGTCGTCCGAGGTGAAGAAGGAGTTTCCCCTTGCTACTTCGGAGGTTGACTCTCTTCGGGGGGAGATCTGTACATTGACGGCTCAGCTAGGGTCGGCGCGGGAGGAGCTCCAAGCCCAGGATATCAACTTTAGGCAAGATCTGGGTGATCTGGATGGTTAGATTGCTCGGATGAAGCGAGGAGAGGGCCTGGACTACTCCACCATTGTCATGTCTGAATACTTCAGCGAGACTTATGAGCTCTGATGTTGTTGGTCCTTTTGCCTGTCCCTTCCTATTTTAACGATTCGGGTTGCTTTCGCAGATGATGGTGGGGCAGGCGATGGGCAAGGTCCGCGGTCGCATTGCCCTCAAGTTTCCTGACCTGAACTTGGGCTTCCAGGATGAGCCAGAGGAAGAAGTCGAGCAAAAGGAGCCATCCCCTGAGCCGGAGAAGGACGACCAGGAAGGTCGCAAGCCAGCCTCTACCGTGGAGATTCCCCACCAGACTCCCAATGCTGATGATTTGCAAGGTGGGGAACAGCCCGGCCAGCAGCTTGACTCCGCCGAGCCCTCCAAGTCTGCTGCCGTCTGATTCTGTCTGCAAAAACTTTTAATTTCTACTGAACTCTTTTAGGATTTTCGAACTTTATGCTTTCTGAATTTGTCTTTTGCTTTTGTCAAATAATTCGCTTTGCATGGATCGTGGCCACCCTTCCCCCGCGGGCATTCAAAGGTGGTCTTTTCTGATTATGAAAGTTTTTTATGCTTTTGCGTATGTCTTGCGTATGCCTTATTTGCCTTTTCTGTTATAAATTTATTATGAACAAAATAGGGAAGAGTCATGAGTGTGGGCGATGCCGCGTACGACGGTCAAGTTAGTATTTGGTATTGAAAGTAAAATAACTGATTATAAAATAGCGCGTAAATAAAAGAAAGTAAGGTGAGGTAGAGAGGCGTATCTGTTGGGTCCCTCGTGAAGGACCCAGGGATGATACTTATGATAGTATCGCTTTAGATGCTTAATATTCCAACTGTTGCACACGGGCCTCCCGTCGAGGTCAGCGAGACTGTAAGTGTAGGGATTTCATGTGAACCCGAATAAAAAAATCCAATTGAACCGGATCGATTTATGGATATTGTACACAATGAAAATTCACAATAAAACCTAGCATGCTCCTATGAATTTAATTCTTAGAATTGTGAATTGAGAGATTATCGTAATTCCGTAGAGTCTGATCCGATCTTTCGCGTTTAAATATCCAACTTTCAATTCAACCACGCGATTCGATTTAATCTGCAGAAACAGAAATTAGAGATGAAATCGAAAATCACAAAGAGAAAGAAAAGAAAATCTTGTTCTCTAGATCAGATCTTCAGGGCTGTGTCTCAATGCTGTTTTGATCTGCTACTGGTGAAGATTCCACAGATCTGTGTTGTAGGCCGGAGCATAAAAACTCTTCTTCTCCCCTCTACAGGCGCCACCCCTCTCTCTCTACCTAGGGTTTTGACTGATTTGGATGATCACATAAGTGGCTAGGGTTTCCAAGAGAGAGTGGTCTATTTATAGACCCAGGGTTTTATCCTTAATGTGCTACTGGGCCTTTTTTGAGCATGTTTATTTAGGCCAGTCCTGGGACCTAATGCAAATAATAAAGTAGGCCTTTAAATTAATTAATTCCCATGTCCACAACCCAAGACACAATTAATTAATTAATATTAATTCTTTCTCACCACATAATTAATACTGATCTACCCTTTTATTACCACGTTGTGAGAACGAGCTGCATTAATTGAGAATCCCCATATTTAAGGTTAGCGGACATTCATTAATTAATCGGAGCTTCTGACAAGCTCTAACTACAATTAATTAATATCTTATTATTCCTGAGTAGTACCAATCAAACCTTATCACTCGTGCCTGAACTTAATCAGCCTGCAGGACTTTGGCATGATGAACGTTATTGAGCTCCTCAGGGAATGTCCCCATCCTATAACTCGGATATGGTTACCTAAATCCAGTCTCAGATGGTACTACACGAACTGCTCTTACCCAAGATGCGGATATACGAGCTCGTTACTCAGGCTCTCCACCATGGCAAGTTAAAGCAACAGTCAACCCGTGCAAACCCCTGAACCTTTGTTAGGGTTTGGACTCAATCAATATCAAGATCTTGTATTCGCTGATGTCAGACTGTCGAATACATCTCACTGTGGTCAATCAATACGCCACCCCTGTGTACCAGCATGTCAAGTAACCAAGACAGACTACTTATTACGACAATGCCGCAACCATCCGGACAGACGTATCCTCATACGCTGTCTCGGCTGTGATTAGGTTTATGTCTCACTAGGTCAAGTGATCATACTGTCTTCTGCGATCTACAACACACCGTATGATCATTCCTATTGGTGAGACAAGAGGATACTATTGTTACATACATGTAATATTGTTTGACAGATAGGAGAAATAAACCGTCGTATACTCATTATAATAAATGCTTTCAGTATACAAAACCCATCAATCTCCCACTTATACTCAAAGCATAACTAAGCTATTATAGAGTATACAGTCCGTCTATCTAGCCTGCTATCTCTTTAACCACTGTCAGTGGTCGGCATCCACCTCAGACCCAGCTCACGAATATGTCTTTCGTAAACTTTCTAAGGCAAGCTCTTTGTAAATGGATCAGCAAGGTTGTCCTTAGAGTCAATCTTCTTGATCAGCACATCACCTCTCGATATGATTTCTCGTATGATATGGTACTTTCTCTCTATGTGTTTGCTTGCCCTGTGAGACCGCGGTTCCCTTGAGTTTGCCACTGCACCAGAGTTATCACAATAAATTGTGATGCTCCTCGGTAAACTTGGAATCATGCCCAACTCTAAAAGGTAGTTCCTGAGCCATACCCCCTCTTTCGAGGCATCGGAGGCGGCGACATATTCCGCCTCCATGGTGGAGTCAGCAATGCATTTCTGCTTTGAGCTCCTCCAAGATACAGCTCCACCTCCCAGGGTAAACACATATCCTGAGGTGTAGGGTTTTCCCGTGAACCGAATCACCAAAACCAAACTGAACCGGATCGATTTATGGATTTTATGCATAATTAAATAGAAGATAAATCCTAGCATGCTCCTATGAATATAATTACCAGAATTGTGGATTGAGGAATTACCGTTATTCCGTCGAGTCTGAACCGATCTTTCTCGTTTGAATTTCCAACTTCAATTCAACCATGCGATTTGATTTAATCTGCGGAAGCAGAAATTAGCAATCAAATTTCTTAGAAAAAATCGAAAATAAAGAGAGAAGAAAAGATAAATCTGTTCTCCAGATTAGATCTTCAGGGCTGTGTCCCAATGCTGCTCAGATCTGCTACTGGTGAGGATTCCACAGATCTCTGTTGTAGGCCGGAGCAGAAAAAACTTTCTTTTCCCCTCTACAGGCGCCGCCCACTCTCTCTCTGCTTCTAGGGTTTCACTGATTTGAATGTGTTCAATTGTGTTTAGGGTTTCCAGAGAGAATGGTCTATTTATAGACCCAGGGTTTTATCCCAAATGGACTACTTGGCCCTTTTTCAGCATATTTAATTGGGCCAGTCCTGGGACCTAATGCAAATAATAAAGTGGGCCTATAATTAATTAATTTCCATGTCCACAACCCAGGTCATAATTAATTAATTAATATTAATTCTTTTTCACCAGAGAATTAATACTGACCTACCCATTTATTACCACGTTATGAGAACGAGCTGCATTAATTGAGAATCCCCATATTTAAGGTTACCGGACATCCATTAATTAATCGGAGCCTCTGACAAGCTCTAACTACAATTAATTAATATCTTATTATTCTTGAGTAGTACCACTCAATCCTTATCACTCGTGCCTGAACTTAATCAGCCTGCAGGACTTTGGCACGATGAATGTTATTGAGCTCCTCAGGGAATGTCCCCATCCTATTACTCGAATATGGTTACCAAAATCCAGTCTCAGGCTGTACTACACAAACTGCTGTTACTCAAGATGCGGATATACGAGCACAATACTTATGCTCTCCACCATGGCAAGTCAAAGCAACAGACAACCCGTGCAAACCCCTGAACCTTCGTTAGGGTTTGGACTCAATCAATGCAACCCGTTCTCATAACGTGGGGTCAGTATTAATTCTGTGGTGAAAAAGAATTAATATTAATTAATTAATTGTGTCCTGGGTTGTGGACATGGAAATTAATTAATTTATAGGCCCACTTTATTATTTGCATTAGGTCCCAGGACTGGCCCAAATTAAATATGCTGAATTGAGCCCAAAAAGGCCCATTAGGGTTTACAACCCTAGGTCTATAAATAGACAGCTCTCTCTCATAAGTTGTAACACAGTTGAAACACACTAAACCTAGAGAGAGAGAGGGGCGCCATTTTTGGAGAAGAAAAAGGAGGAGAATTTCGATTCTGGTCCTGCTCAGAATACAGATCTACGGTGTCCTCACCAGTAGTAGATCAAAACAGCATTGGGACACAGCCCTGAAGATCTGATCTGGAGAACAAAAATCTTATTTCTTTCTTTTCTTTATTTTTGATTTTATTTAAGAAATTTGGGTTCTAATTTCTGATTCCGCAGATAAAATCGAATTGTGTGGTTGAATTGGAATTTGGAATTCTAACGCAAAAGATCGGATCAGACTCGACGGAATAACGGTAATTCCTCAATCCACAATACTGGTTATTAAATTCATAGGAGCATGCTAGGGTTTTGTGAATTTGAATTATGTGCAATATCCATAAATCGATCCGGTTCAGTTTGGTTTTGGTGATTCGGTTCACGGAAAAACCCTACAATTGGTATCAGAGCGAGGTTTCTGATTTATGGCTCTGTTGTTCATAATTGAATTCAATATGCATGTATGGATTTATTGTTTCTTGTGGATGGTTTTTGTTCCATGTGGCAACCCGTTGATTCAGCCCGCGGTGGTTTATCCGTGTAGGGCTGAATTGTTTTTGTAAAATCACGAGAAAATCCGTGATTATTGTAGATTTTGAAAAATTGTAATAGAATAATTTTTCTGTAATTTTTCAAATTTAATTTGGACCGGTCGAGGACGAAGAATGAAGACGGAGCCAACGCACGGCCGACGGAGATGACGGCGGGCGCTGGCGGCGCGGCAGGCACGTATTTTCGGGGCACGAGCAGCGCGCGCGCGGCCATTGTACAGGACAACAAAACGGCGCACGCGGGCACGCGGGCGCAAGGCCACGCCACGCGGCACGACAGCGGCAGCGCGGGGCGCGCGCGCGGCGTGCTGGGCGCAGTGGCTGGCCTGCGGCGGCTGCGGTCGTCGTCCGCTGCTGCTGTCCCATCACGGTGGCTCGTGGTTTTGATGGTTTGTGCAATCATGTGTAAACCCTACGGTTTGCATTAAGGTTAGGGCAAATCATCAGATCACAAAGGCCTAAATCCCAGAAGATTTGGTGTATCCAGATTTGAAGGCCCTTGAAGATTTTGAATTATCCAAATTAATTCAAAATTCAAATTGTAATAGATAGAATTTAATTTTTCTATTTTTGGGGCCACGAGGAATTTTTGTTTACCTTAATTTTCCTCGTATGATATGTGATTTATTTATGTGCGCAATTGAGCATGTGTAGATAATAGGAAAAGCATGGTTTATCGCTTTTATTATTTACAGCTTTTCAAGCATGCTTATGTGATTAATTTCTTTTGTTGGATTATATTTTTGGAATTTTTGGGCTTGTTTAATTACATGCAAAAATTTTGGAAATATAATGACAAAGAAATTATGTGTGCGCATAAAGAAACCTTTTAAAAGAAAAATACTAAGCAGATTTTTTAATTAAAATCAATAGACCTCCACAAAGCGGTCCTAGGCTGTAAGTGTATCTCTCCTTCTAGTAAACGTCTACGAGTGTAGCTTGCTAATTCCTAGAGGTACATGGTACGGTTGTTGGGATTTCTAGACAAACAATTTAAATCATGTGAATAGTGGGAGGGTTTTGCGTAAACGTCTACGAGTGTAGCTTGCGTAGACTTCTTTCACAAGTATTCTAGGATTGATTTAAATAATAGATAACAAAAGCTTTAAGGGCTGTGCGGTATGGTTACGTGCCATGCTAAACTGTCTCTTTTGGTCGGAGTTAAATTTGTGGTTAATTGCTTACAAGCATCTTAGAATATAATGCAAGAATTGCATCCCTGTTCTTGAGAGATGGCTTGGTCTAAGGTTTTCACTAATTATTAATATCTAGTGTCAAAAGCATCCTGACATGGTAGTGAAATTAAATGGATTGGGGCTTAAAACCCGCAGTTCTGGTTGAGGGTGACATCGTAAACGTCTACGAGTGTAGCTTGCGGTGGGAACTCTTAGGCAATTAGTGGAAAACATTTGTATTTGATTTATTAAAAGGTTTTCAATGCATTTGTTTTCGAAGTTCAACATGTATGTTCTTATTTAAGATTTTATTTGTTCTTAGATATGTCTATGTCTACTATCGATCATATACTTGCTCTCAATCCTCTAACTGGTCCAAACTTCCATGAATGGAGATACTGCATTGAGTATATCCTCTTGACTAAACAACACATGTTTGTTCTTACTATGATGCCACTTGCCCCACGTTACCATAAAGTCTCTAGACGTGAGAAAGAGTACTATGACAGATGGGTGGCGTCTGAGGATTTTACTTACAAGTTAATCTCAGATAACCTTTCTAGAGAACTCAAGTTCAAGTACATGGGCTATTGTAGCTCTGTTGCGATCTGGATGGACTTAGTGGTCACGTTTGATGAAGTGGAACGAACTATCAACCGTGATCTCGTAAAAGACCTAGTCTGTAAGAGAATGGTTGATGGCAGTTCGGTGACACTACATGTGATGATGATGGATAACACCATGAGAAGATTCACACGTAGAGGTGGATGTATATCAGATCGAGCTAAGATTGATATAATCCTGAACTCCTTATCACTTTCATTCTATGACTTCAAAATGGATGTAGCTAAGAGAAGTGAGTACTCCTTCAAAGAGTTGCTCACTGATCTCATAGCAGGAAAGTCCTTCGTACCTTCATGGGAGTTTGAGTTATCAGATCTTGAGCACAGCTTGGGCACATTGAAAGATGTGGTTCACACTGTGTGCAAGAATATGATTGATCGCAGATCACGTTAGAGGAAGTCAAATGAAATGAAGAGGGTTGGTGTCACTTCAAGTAAGAGTGCATACGGAAGCAAGGGACAAGGTACGTCATTTGCATTTGTAACGGAAACATGTTTAGCATCGGTTTCTACTCATTCGTGGGTAGTGGATACTGGAGCTACTGATCATGTTTGTTACATTTTGCAGGGGTTCACACCGAGGAGGGTGCTGAAGAATGACGAGGTTACCATCTCAATGGGGAACGCAGCACAAGTGAGTGCAGCTGCCATTGGAGATTTCACCTTGTACTTTGATGATTTTGTTTTAACTTTGAGAGATGTTTTGTATGTGCCGGATTTTCGGCGAAACCTTATTTCAGTTTCCAAACTTTATGTTGATGGATATTCAGTTATTTTTGATAGTGGTGTTTCTATCATTGGTAATAACGGTGTTATCTGTCGTGGAATGCTGAATAATTCTCTCAATGTTGTTAACTGTAATCATAAGTCTTCCGCAAGTATTGCATGTAATTCATCTGGGTCACATCAGCTTGAAGCGGATTCAAAGACTTGCAGATGACTGTACATTGGTCCTAGTCCAGGTTGTACCTTATCAAGTCTGCGAATCCTGCATCGAGGGCAAAATGTCAACTAGGCCTTTCAAGGCTGGTCAGTCTCGAGCAGAGGAAGTGTTGGAATTGATCCATTCTGACTTATGTGGACCGATGTCCACACAGGCTCGTGGAGGGTACGAGTACTTCGTCACTTTCGTTGATGACTACTCAAGGTACGGTTACATTTACCTGCTTCGCTACATGTCTGACTGCTTTGAGAAATTCAAAGAGTTCAAGGCTAAAGTAGAAAAGAAGGTCGGGAAAACCATCAAGTCGCTGCGATCTGACCGCGGTGGAGAATACCTCGGCAACGAGTTCCTGCAATATTTGTCAGAAAATGGGATTACATCCCAGTGGACTGCACCGGGTACTCCCCAGCAAAACGGTGTAGCTGAAAGAAGAAATAGGACTCTTCTAGAGATGGTAAGATCAATGATGAGTTATGCAAACTTACCAATTTCGTTTTGGGGCTACGCATTGGAAACAACACTTACGTGCTTAATGTGGTGCCTTCTAAATCAGTTCCTATGACACCTTTTGAGCTCTTCCTTGGTCGCAAACCTAATTTGTGCAAGTTTAGAGTATGGGGCTGTCCGGCACACGCACTGTCGAAGGAACCTGATAAGTTAGAAAGCAGGTCAAGGTCGTGGAACTTACGTTTCAACGATGTGATTAAATCCTATGGATTTGCACAGTTGGAAAACGAAAGTTGTGTTTACCGACTTTGTGTCAGTGGGAGCGTGGTCTTCCTTGCACTTTATGTTGATGACATACTCCTATTTGGAAACAATGAGGGAGTGATGTCCGAAATCAAGGTTTGGTTATCCGAACAGTTCCAAATGAAGGATCTGGGAGAAACTGGCTACATTTTTGGGATTAAGGTCTTACGAGATCGTAAGAGAAGAATGTTGAGCTTATCCCAGGCATCCTATGTGGATACTGTGATAGCCCGGTTCAGCATGCAACTCGCCAAGAAAGGCTTGCTACCTTTCAGACATGGTGTTCGTCTTTCTGGTGGGCAGTGTCCTCAGACACAGCGGGAGAAAGACGAGATGAGTCTTGTAACATACGCTTCGGCTGTGGGTAATCTCATGTATGCGATCCTGTGTACCAGGTCAGATATCTGTTATGCCGTTGGCATGGTAGCAAGATATCAGTCTAACCCTGGACAGGCGCGCTGGACTGCTGTAAAGCACATTCTCAAGTATTTGAAAAGAACTAGGAATTTCTGCCTAGTTTATCAAAGTGAGGATTTGTGCCCTGTGGGTTATACAGACTCGGATTTGCAAGGGGACCAGGATGAGAAGAAATCGACCTCAGGATATGTGTTTACCCTGGGAGGTGGAGCTGTATCTCGGAGGAGCTCAAAGAAGAAATGCATTGCTGACTCCACCATGGAGGCGGAATATGTCGCCACCTCCGACGCCTCGAAAAAGGGGGTGTGACTCCGGAAGTACCTTTTAGAGTTGGGCGTGATCCCGAATTTGCCAAGGAGCATCACAATTTATTGTGATAACTCTGGTGCAGTGGCTAACTCAAAGGAACCGCGGTCTCACAGGGCAAGCAAACACATAGAGAGAAAGTACCTTATCATACGAGAAATCGTATCGAGGGGCGATGTGCTGATTAAGAAGATTGACACTGCTGACAATCTTGCTAATCCGTTTACAAAGAGCTTGCCGAAGAAGGTTTATGAAAGACATATTCGTGAGCTGGGTCTGAGGTGGATGCCGACCACTGATAGTGGTTAAAAAGACAGCAGACTAGATAGACGGACTGTATACTCTGTAATAGCTTAGTTATGCTTTGAGTATAAGTGGGAGATTGATGGGTTTTGTATACTGAAAGCATTTATTATAATGAGTATACAACGGTTTGTTTCTCCTATCTGTTAACGATCTTACATGTATGAACAATGGTATCCTCTTGTCTGACCAATAGGGACGATTATACGGCGTATTGTAGATCGCAGAAGAAAGTTTGATCACTTGACCTAGTGAGACATAAACCTGATCACAGCCAAGACAGCGTATGAGGATACGTCTGTCCGGATGGCTGCGACGTTGTCGGGATAAGTAGTCTGTCTTGGTTACTTGACATGCTGGTACGCAGAGGTGGCATATTGATGGACCGCAGTGAGATGTATTCATCTGTCTGACATCCGCGAATACAAGATCTCGTTATATTGATTGAGTCCAAACCCTAACAAAGGTTCAGGGGTTTGCACGGGTTGACTGTTGCTTTGACTTGCCATGGTGGAGAGCCTATGTAACGTGCTCGTATATCCGTATCTTGGGTAACAACAATTCGTGTAGTACCGCCTGAGACTGGGTTTTGGTAACCATATCCGAGTAATAGGATGGGGACATTCCCCGAGGAGCTCAATAACATTCATCGTGCCAAAGTCCTGCAGGCTGATTAAGTTCAGGCACGAGTGATAAGGTTTGAGTGGTACTACTCAGGAATTATAAGATATTAATTAATTGTAGTTAGAGCTTTTCAGAGGCTCCGATTAATTAATGGATGCCCGGTAACCTTAAATATGGAGATTCTCAATTAATGCAGCCTGTTCAGTTTTAATTCTGTGGGGAAAAAGAATTAATATTAATTAATTAATTGTGTCCTGGGTTGTGGACATGGAAATTAATTAATTTATAGGCCCACTTTATTATTTGCATTAGGACCCAGGACTGGCCCAAATTAAATATGCTGAATTGAGCACAAAAAGGCCCATTAGGGTTTACAACCCTAGGTCTATAAATAGACAGCTCTCTCTCATAAGTTGTAACACAGTTGAAACACACTAAACCTAGAGAGAGAGAGGGTCGCCATTTTTGGAGAAGAAAAAGGAGGATAATTTCGATTCTGGTCCTGCTTAGAATACAGATCTACGGAGTCCTCACCAGTAGTAGATCTGAACAGCGTTGGGACACAACCCTAAAGATCTGATCCGGAGAACAGAAATCCTATTTCTTTCTTTTCTTTATTTTTGATTTTATTTAAGAAATTTGGGTTCTAATTTCTGATTCCGCAGATAAAATTGAATTGTGTGGTTGAATTGGAATTTGGAATTCAAACAAAAGATTGGATCAGACTCGATGGAATAACGGTAATTCCTCAATCCACAATACTGGTTATTAAATTCATAGGAGCATGCTAGGGTTTTGTGAATTTGAATTATGTGCAATATCCATAAATCGATACGGTTCAGTTTGGTTTTGGTGATTCGGTTCACGGAAAAACCCTACATGTGTTTGCTTGCCCTGTGAGACCGCGGTTCCTTTGAGTTTGCCACTGCACTAGAGTTATCACAATAAATTATGATGCTCCACGGCAAACTCGGGATCACGCCCAACTCTAAAAGGTAGTTCTGGAGCCACACCCCCTCTTTTGAGGCGGCGACATATTCCGCTTCCATGGTGGAGTCAACAATACTTTTCTGCTTTGAGCTCCTCCAAGATATAGCTCCACCTCCCAGGGTAAACACATATCCTGGGGTTGATTTCTTCTCATCCTGATCCCCTTGGAAATCCGAGTCCGTATAACCCACAGGGCTCAAATCCTCATTTTGATAAACTAGGCAGAAATTCCTAGTCCTTTTCAAATACTTGAGGATGTGCTTTACTGCAGTCCAATGCGCCTGTCCAGGGTTAGACTGATATCTTGCTACCATGCAACCGACATAACTGATATCGGGCCTGGTACACAGCATCGCATACATGAGGCTACCCACCGCTGAAGCGTATGGTACAAGACTCATGTCATCTTTCTCCCGCTGTGTCTCAGGACACTGCCCACTAGAAAGATGAACGCCATGTCTGAAAGGTAGCAAGTCTTACTTGGCGAGTTGCATGCTGAACCAGGCTATCACAGTATCCACATAGGATGCCTGGGATAAGCTCAACATTCTTCTCTTACGATCTCGTAAGACCTTAATCCTAAGAATGTAGCCAGCTTCTCCCAAATCCTTCATTTGGAACTGTTCGGATAACCAAACCTTGATTTTCGATATCACTCCCTCGTTGTTTCCAAATAGGAGTATGTCATCAACGTAAAGTGCAAGGAAAACCATGCTCCCACTGACATAAAGTCGGTAAACACAACTTTCATTTTCCAACTGTGCAAATCCATAGGATTTAATCACATCATTGAAACGTATGTTCCACGACCTCGAAGCTTGCTTAAGTCCATACAAGGACTTCCTAAGCTTCCAGACAAGATGTTCTTCACCCTTGCATATGTAACCCTCGGGTTGCTGCATATAGATGTCCCTACCTTCTTCAAGGTAACCGTTTAGAAAAGCAATTTTGACATCCATCTGCCAGATCTCGAGGTCCATATGTGCAGCTATGGCAAGGAGTATCCGGATAGATTTGAGCATGGCTACGGGTGAAAAGGTTTCGTCATAGTCAATGCCCTCTTTCTGACTATAACCCTTTGCCACCAGCCTGGCTTTAAAAGTCGTGATCTTTCCATCCGCCCCTTTCTTTCTCTTGTATACCCATTTGCACCCTATGGCCCTAAAGTCATCTGGCAAATCGGTTTTTTGGTATACATCCATAGCAATTATGGATTCATTTTCGGAATCCATGGCGACACGCCCTTTTTCAACATCCTTGTCCTGCACTGCCTCTTCGTAAGTCAATGGGTCAGAGTCCTCATGTCCATCTTCCAGGCTCAAGTCCGAAGGCTCACCCACGAACATGTACCTTTCCGGCTGGAAAATAACTCTCCCACTACGACGAGGCATCAGTGCCGTGTCATTAGTTGGTGCAGTAACTTATGGTTCTGCACCTTGCACTGAAGAACGTGTCTGTGGTGCTGAACCTCTCATAGGTGCACCCACATATACATGTTCCCCTTCCCTTTGGAATCGCATTGTTGTTATCAATTTCTTGAAGAACGATATCACTCCTCGACTTCTGATTACACACATACTCGTCCTCCAAGAATCTAGCGTTGGTGCTAACAACGACTCTCTGACTCTCAGGACAGTAAAAGTAACCACCTTTTGTTTGTCTGGATACCCTATGAACATCATTACTTTTAACTTGCTTTCTAATTTATCAGGTTCCTTCGACAGTACGTGTGCCGGACAGCCCCATACTCTAAACTTGCACAAACTTGGTTTGCGACCAAGAAAGAGCTCAGAAGGCGTCTTAGGAACTGATTTAGAAGGCACCACATTTATCACGTAAGCTGCTGTTTCCAATGCGTAGCCCCAAAACAAAATTGGTAAGTTTGCATAACTCATAATTGATCTTACCATCTCTAGAAGAGTCCTATTTCTTCTTTCAGCTACACCGTTTTGCTGGGGAATACCCGGTGCAGTCCACTGGGATGTAATCCCATTATCTGACAAATACTGCAGGAACTCGTTATCGAGGTATTTGCCACCGCGGTCATATCGCAGTGACTTGATAGTTTTCCCGACCTTCTTTTCTACCTCAACCTTGAACTCTTTGAATTTCTCAAAGTATTCAGACTTGTAGTGAAGCAGGAAAACGTATCCGTACCTTGAGTAATCATCAATGAAAGTGACGAAGTACTCGTACCCTCCACGAGCCTGCGTTGACATCGGTCCACATAAGTCAGAATGGATTAGTTCCAACACTTCCTCTGCTTCGAGACTGACTAGCCTTGAAAGGCCTAGTTGACATCTTGCCCTCGATGCAGGATTCGCAGACTTGATAAGGTACATCCCGGACTAAGTCCAATGTACCGTCATCTGCAAGTCGCTGAATTCGCTTCAAGCTGATGTGACCCAGTCTCAAGTGCCAGAGATATGTAAGATCCTCATCAGAAGAAGTAAGTTTTCTCTTTCTAGGATTATCAATTACGGATGAATTGCATGCAATACTTAAGGACATGTTTGATCGAAGTAACATAAAGAGTGTATATCAACATCTTATAATG
The DNA here is from genome assembly GCA_026898455.1 of Plectranthus barbatus. NCBI lineage: Eukaryota > Viridiplantae > Streptophyta > Magnoliopsida > Lamiales > Lamiaceae > Plectranthus > Plectranthus barbatus. The sequence continues at coordinate 97,669 of JAPKLW010000409.1, forward strand.
GATAACATTGTTATCACCAATGACTGAAATCATAAATAACAAATATCCATAAAGAGGTTGATAAATTTTGTCCTGCCGATATACCACGACTCACAAAACAAAAAATCTTAAACGTACTTAGTTTATCAAAGCATAAAGAAAAGAAAACTCCATAAAACTCCGTCATAAAACGTTGCCTTCATCCAGTTTGGTATCTTCTTGCCATCACTCACCGGCCTTGTCGGCACGGTCCTCTGCAAAGTACAACAACATGATCAACAAGTAAATGCTTACAGCTCTCGAAGAGCAACAACGGACTCTAATCATCCTTACAGTTATACATGCAAATGGCATACCTTGTCTAGCTTTTTGGCTTGACAATCTTTCCTCCAATGTCCTTTCTTACCACACCTGAAGCACCTGTCCCTGTCAGTCGCCACTTTAGGCTTTTTCCCAGCCCCACCATCCTTCACAGGTGTCTTCTTGGCCCACTTCTTAGTCCCCTTTTTCCGCTTCATACTTTTCGGTACAGCAGAGAGATTACCAGAAGTAGCCAAGGCAACCTTCTGAGGGTTCATGACTGATTCCGCTGCCATCAAGTCATTGAGCAACTCGTTAAGAGTATACTCTTTCTTGTTCATGACAACATTCTGCCTAAAACTCTCAAAGGACTTGGGTAAAGAGTTCAGTATGATATCGACCTTAGCCTCAACGTCGATACCTCCACCATGCACAGTCAGCTCATCCATGAGGTGAGTCATGGTAACTACGTGCTCTCTCAGTGAGGTGCCATCAGTCATTTTCTTACTCAGGATTTCCTTCATGAGATTGAACCTGACAGCTCCATCAGTTTCCCCATAGGTCGCCTCTTGACTCGTCATGATGTCATAGGCGTCCCTATGGTGCTGATGCTGCTGCTGTAAGACTTTTGACATAGTGGTCATCATGTAGCACTTGACTACATTATTCGACTTCTCTCACTTGTTATAAAACTCTATATCCATTTGATTGGATTCAGCAGTTGGCACTTCGGGACGAAGTAGTTGCAGAACGAACATATGTTCTTCTGCAATCAGGAGGTATTCAAGATTGTGTTTCCATTCCAGGAAGTTTGGACCAGTTAAATTTTTTTTGTGCGAGAATATTGATGACATTAGACATAGACATATCTGAAACAATAAAAATCCTAAATAAGAACATACATGTAGAACTTCGAAAACAAATGCATTGAAAACCTTTTAATAAATCAAATACAAATATTTTCCACTAATTGCCCAAGAGTTCCCACCGCAAGCTACACTCGTAGACGTTTACGATGTCACCCTCAACCAGAACTGCGGGTTTTAAGCCCCAATCCATTTAATTTCACTACCATGTCAGGAAGCTTTTGACACTAGAAATTAATAATTAGTGAAAACCTTAGACCAAGTCATCTCTCAAGAACAGGAATGCAATTCTTGCATTATAGTCTAAGATGCTTCTAAGCCATTAACCAAAAATTTAACTCCGACCAAAAGAGACAGTTTAGCATGGCACGTAACCATACCGCACAGCCCTTAAAGCTTTTGTTATCTATAATTTAAATCAATCCTAGAATACTTATGAAAGAGATCTACACAAGCTACACTCGTAGACGTTTACGCAAAACCCTCCCACTATTCACATTATTTAAATTGTTTGTCTAGAAATCCCAACAACCGTACCCTTGCACCTCTAGGAACTAGCAAGCTACACTCCAAGACGTTTACTAGAACGAGAGATACACTTACAGCCTAGGACTGTTTTGTGGAGACTATTGATTTTAATTAAAAAATCAGCTTAGTATTTTTCTTTTAAAAGGTTTCTTACATGCGTACATACAATTTCTTTGTTATTATATTTCCCAAATTTTTGCATGTAATAATATAAGCCCAAAAATTCCCAAAATATAATCCAACAAGAAATTAATCACATAAGCATGCTTGGAAAGCTGTAAATAATAAAAGCGATAAATATGCTTTTCCTATTATCTACACATGCTTAATTGCGCACATAATAAATCACATATCATACGAGGACAATTAAGGCAAACAAAAATTCCTCGTGGCCCCACAAAATAGGAAAAAATAAATCCTATCGATTACAATTTGAATTTTGAATCTATTTGGATAAATCCAAATCTTCTCAAATCTAATAGGGCCTCCAAATCTTCAACCACCAAATCTTTTGGGATTTAGGCCTTTGTGATCTGATGATTTGCCCTAACGCTAATGCAAACCCTAGGGTTTACACAGGATTGTACAAACCACCAAAACACGAGCTACTGCCGTAGGGACAGCAGCCGCCGACGACAGCCACCGCTGCTGCCGCCGCCGCACATGCCCAGCCACGCGCTCGCCACCCTCGGCCGCTGTCCGCCGCGCACAGCCCGTGCGCCGCTCGCCGCCGTGCCGCCCTGCACTGCCGCGCCTCCCGCGCGTGCCTTCGCCCGCCGCCGTCCGCTCCGTCTTTGTTCTTCGTCCTCGACCCATTCAGATTACAGATTTGAAAAATACAAAATTTACAGAATAATCTATTCTATAACAATTTTTCAAATCTACACTAATCACAGATTTTCTCGTGATTTTACAAAATTAATTCAGCCCTACACGGATAAACCACCGCGGGCTGAATCATACGGGTTGCCACGAGGAACAAAAACCATCCACAAAACAAAATAATTTCATACATGCATATTTGAATTTATTGGGCACAATAGAGCCATAAATCAGAAACCTGGCTCTGATACCAATTTTAGGGATTTCATGTGAACCGAATCACAAAATCCAACTGAACCAGATCGATTTATGGATATTGTACACAATGAAAATTCACAATAAAACCTAGCATGCTCCTATGAATTTAATTCTTAGAATTGTGGATTGAGAGATTACCTTTATTCCGTAGAGTCTGATCTGATCTTTCACGTTTGAATATCCAACTTTCAATTCAACCACGCGATTCGATTAAATCTGCGAAAACAGAAATTAGAGATCTTCAGGGCTGTGTCCCAATGCTGTTCAGATCTGCTAGATGGTGAGAATTCCACAGATCTGTGTTGTAGGCCGGAGCAGAAAAACTCTTCTTCTCCCCTCTACAGGCGCCGCCCCTCTCTCTCTCTCTACCTAGGGTTTTGACTGATTTGAATGATCACACAAGTGGCTAGGGTTTCCAAGAGAGAGTGGTCTATTTATAGACCCAGGGTTTTATCCCTAATGGGCTACTGGGCCTTTTTTTCAGCATGTTTATTTGGGCCAGTCCTCGGACCTAGTGCAAATAATAAAGTGGGCCTTTAAATTAATTAATTCCCATGTCCACAACCCAGGACACAATTAATTAATAAATATTAATTCTTTTTTACCACAGAATTAATACTGACCTACCCCTTTATTACCACGTTGTGAGAACGGGCTGCATTAATTGAGAATCTCCATATTTAAGGTTACCGAACATTCATTAATTAATCGGAGCTTCTGACAAGCTCTAACTACAATTAATTAATATCTTATTATTCCTGAGTAGTACCACTCAAACCTTATCACTCGTGCCTGAACTTAATCAGCCTGCAGGACTTTGGCACGATGAACGTTATTGAGCTCCTCAGGGAATGTCCCCATCCTATTACTCGGATATGGTTACCTAAGCCCAGTCTCAGGCAGTACTACACGAACTGTTGTTACCCAAGATGCGGATATACGAGCACGTTACTCAGGCTCTCCACCATGACAAGTTAAAGCAACAGTCAACTCGTGCAAACCCCTGAACCTTCGTTGGGGTTTGGACTCAATCAATATCGACATCTTGTATTCTTTGATGTCAGACAGTCGAATACATCTCACTGCGGTCCATCAATATGCTACCCCTGCGTACCAGCATGTCAAGTTACCAAGACATGCTACTTATTCCGACAATGCCGCAGCCATCCGATCAGATGTATCCTCATACGGTGTCTCAGTTGTGATTAGGTTCATGTCTCACTAGGTCAAGTGATCATACTGTCTTCTGTGATCTACAACACGCCATATGATCATTCCTATCGGTGAGACAAGAGGATACCATTGTTACATACATGTAAGATTGTTTGACAGATAGGAGAAATAAACTGTCGTATACTCATTATAATAAATGCTTTCAGTATACAAAACCCATCAGTAAGCCCCCCGCCCGAAAATTCCAATTACCGCGTATGGTCCTTCCCACTGGGGGGCGAGTTTTCCCGCTTTGTCTTCCTTGGTGTTTTGGAATACTTTTCTTAGCACCAAATCGCCTTCTAGGAAGATCCGTAGTCTTAGTCTCTTGTTGAAGAATTTCTCTATTTGTTGCCGTCTTTGGGCCATCCGAGCGTAGGCTTCGTTTCTTACTTCATCAATCAACTCGCGACCTAGCATAAGATCGCGGTTGTTGCTTTCCAGTTGACATAATTCAACTCTGGGGCTTCCTACTTGTATTTCTACGGGAATCACAACTTCCTCCCCGTAAGCCAGGGAGAATGGGGTAGCTCCGTTAGCCAGCGACATAGAGACTTCCTTTCTGACTCCCTTTAGTATGATCTCTTTCGAGTCTTTGTCTTTGATGTGGCACTCAACTTCAACTAAGGTCACCTCATAGCCATTCTGAATTAACTGATTAATGTTCAACAGATTGTAGTTGAAGTTGGTGACTAAGGACACGTTCTTGATAGTGATTCCATTGTATTCCACCCATCATTTGCCAATTATTCTCCGCTTTGAATCATCACCAAATACGACTGGGGGTCCTCTTATCATTTCAAGATTGGTGAGCAAGTCTCTATCTCCAGTCATGTGTGCAGAACACCCACTATCAAGAATCCATGCTCTCTTCTTCTTGTGGAGTTGATTCGGTGTCCCTGTACTTGCATCACAGAGAAGGTTAGACTTTAGGTACCCGAGCTTCTGTGGGTCCTGCAGTGTTAGTCTTTTGGATCCATCCTTTTGGAATCCAAATTTGCTTCATCTTAATATGAGGTGATTTCTAAACTAACTTAATCGTACTTCTGTAATAATGTATGCTATTTGGGTGCAATGCAAAAGGAATCGTGTGTGTGTGTGAATTCTTTCGAGAAATTGAGTTCCTAGAAACTGAGTTTCTGTTAGAGTCTCAAAAACTAAGTCCCGAATGTGAAGTCTTCCTAGCCCTTGAAAAAGAAATTTGGTTGGGCTCAGACCTCAAGTAGGTGTTCCCCCTACTTGGATGAATCCTTCTCTCATATGAATTATGATAATAGGACATCGAATTTCTGAAATCCGAATGTGAAACTGGCTTTTTCACAAACTCAGTTTCTGTTGTAAAAATTGGTTTCCTCGCAGTTGGAACATACTGATTTACCAATTTCTTAGGCATGTTTGACTTCATCTCAGGTTATTGAGTTTAGAAACTGAATTCACTTTTAGTTTGGGAACTGACTTTTTCCCTTTAACCTGATCTGTCAAATTGGAGTTTTGAACTACTCCTTTACCTAACAACTTAACTTCAAAACTAGAATTTCCTTTAAAATGGTGATCTTTAGTTTTTCTAGTTTCTGAAGTCAATGAATGATTGCTCAAAACATTTTAGAAAAACTTTACCCCAACTTATCACCGGGATCTCTTTGAATACTCGGGGCTTCTATAACTTTGCTAGTGGTCGAATAAAGTGAGCAAATCAGTTTTAGATCACTAGCAATTTTCAGTTTTAAAGAATTACATTCCTCAGAAAAATTTATGAAATTCTTGAGTAAAGAGGAATGTTCTTATTTTAGTTTGGTCAGTTCCTCACTAATTGACCTCGATTGGTCAATCTCATTGGTCAAATTTAAAACTTGAAGTTTTAGTGAGGAGTTTTCACTGACTAAAGCATTTTTCAATTCATAGAATTTTCAAAACTCTTTTGAAAAGATTTCAAGAGTAACATCATCTGAATCCGAGCAAATAGATTCAGTGTCGTCTGGGATGCATGCAGAAGAACCAGAAATTAAATTAGAGTCAGTTACCAGTTTCTCAGTTTCAGTTCTTTGTTCTTCCGCTTCAGCATCTGAGACATCCTCTCCAGAAGCAGCCAAGAACACTAAGAGGGCTTCCTCCTCTGACTTATCTCCATATTTATAGTTGCCATCATCATTTTCGGGGATGTCTTGAACTTCTGCTCTGGACAACATGGCCTTCGCTACAGCTTTGGATGCCTTCTTCTCAAAAATCCTTTTCATCCGTTCTCTCTCCTCTTTAGAAAAAAGGGCACTCGTACTTGAGGTGATTCGGGAAATTTCACTCAAAGAAAGCCGTTGATTCTCTTTTTGATGAACTTCTCGTCACCTCCTTAAGAGCTTTCATTCTTGGCCTTTGCCTTCTCGACCTGCTTGGCCAATTTCCTCATTTGTTCGTCCTGCTCTGCAACTGAAGCATCCTCCTATTTCCTCTGGGAATACGAGGGTGCATGAACATTCTTTTGTGCTGATGATTGACCATTCGATTTTTCTGCTTGGTAATGATTTTTTGGTCGCCTTTGAAAATCTTTCTTCACGAAGAAGGCAACATCTTCTTCGGCTAGTGAACTCGCACTTCAAACAACTTCATTTTTATTCACCATTTAGATGTCCCACTTGTGCGCTTGTAATTATGCAAAGACATACTTTGTCGACATATTTGAGAAATCTTTCTCTTTTAAGCTCGTGGTTTTAACAAACCAATCTTCTTTGGGCATTTTTGAATGAATCTTGGCATTCAGATCAGCAACTGAGTACTCTCACCCCAAGTTCTTGAGCTCGCAGACTATTGCATTAAATCTGGCTTCCATAGATTTGATGTTTTCACCAGGAAGCATTTGGAAAGACTCGTATTTATCAACGCAAATTTGCTTCTCATTTCACATCATCTGGTCGGTTTCTTTGCTAAGCGTACCAAAAAAAATCCCATACTTATTTGGCATTGTCATACTCCAATGCTTCTTCGACCAGGGATTCCAGTAGGGCTTGCAGGATTAGCTCATGCGTTGTTGGATCCAGGTGTGCACGAGCCTTGTCTTTGGTGGTCCACTCTGCGTACGGCGTGTCCACAATCTCTGGACAATCTGCTCCTCCGAGCTGAGTATTTACTTTGGTGATCTTCAATGGTCCATTGGCTATCACATCCGCCATCTCTGGGTGGATGTTCTTCAGCATTATAAGAGAGCTCTTCTGCCAGACATGGAACATCTCTGAGGAATATTTGGGAAGCTTTACCACGTTCAACATCTTGATACCTGAGCTGAGACACAGACACACAAGGAAACAAGTGCAAGGAAAATGGATCCAGTCCTAAGCGACTACAACAACGACTAGCCTGTAAGGACTAACTGGCAGTAATACCACTTATTGGACCCGAAATTAGAGATATATTGTATGCAGCGGAAGTATTAAAAAGATCTTGCACTTCTAAAAACTGAATGTCAGTTTCAGTTTTCAGTTTACGAAAAACTTAGTTTTAGATCAGAGTAAGTTTAAGTTTAAGTTTTCAAGTATACACTTCATTATTTAGAAAGTATTGAAGGATTCAAATAAGTACGAAAACTTAAATACAAATACTTAAATAAAGCAGTAAAACGACTCAGGATATTTTATATTGGTTTGGAGCCTTAAGTCATACGATCACTCTTTCGAACTTAATCGGTAATCCACTAAGGTTCATATTACAAAGCTTCTCACGATCTATGCTAGCCCATCGGAAACCTCCATCCTTCGGTCTGCTAGGTCACTCGCCCAGAAAACTTGATCTGCTCCTTTTTCAGACTTGAAGTGAGGACGGACCCCGCAACCTTCAATCTGGATGGTTGGATGTTTGCGATTCTTCCCAGATCTTCAGGGTCGTTGGCAAAGCCCGTCAGAATCAGTATTCTAGAGTACAATACTGACTGCTCTATTTATTACATAAAAAGTAATAAACACCAAGTAAGTTGCTTAAGCTTGGAAAGCATGAGCCTCGTGCACTTAGACGGTTACACAAAATGATTAGCTTGAGCAAAGATGCTAAGCCTCGTGTTCAGACACGAAAATTTCAGAGACTTTTTTAGAGCTTTTGAGATTTCACTTTGACAAAGTTTTGGCTTAGCTTTTCGAGAGATTCAGGTGTTGTTCTCTGAAGTGGTTGTCTTCTATTTATAAGCAGTTGATGGACGATTTGAATGATATGTTCGTTAGACACAAAGATCCAGTCATTAGAGACAAATGGAATGTTGCCCAATCATCGCCCATTCTTTACCTGAGATGGCAACCTGCTCTCTGCTCTGCTCTAAACTACTTTTGATTGTGTTAGTGTACTTTTCACCTACTCTTGTCAGACTCAGTTTTAGTCCGAGAAATCTTAAGTTTAAATTCCTCGTACTGATTTGTTGATCGACACTTTAAGGATTCTTTGATATGACTTCGAGCTCCACTTCTAATTTCTTTTATCTCCTTGTTTTTCATGTGCTCTCTTTAGCTTTGAAATTGAAAATTGAAACTCTCCTAGTTTCAAGATTTAAGTTTCCGCTTATATATCTTTGTAGGTGACACTAAAAACTAAAATCATCCTGATTTCAAGTTTAAAGTTTCTGCTCTTCTTTGGTGAAAACTCAATTTCCAGAAAATGATTTTCTGGACATTTCAAGTTTCTTCATATCTTCAAACTTAAGTTTTGAAACTAGATTTCCGGACTTCTCGAGCTTTGGCTTCTCTGATTTCCTTCTTGAGAAACTAAGTTTCTGTCTGCTCGATCTTCAGCTTCTAAGTTTCTAGTTTCTATTACAACTCAATAAATCATATACAAGGATTACATGAAGAAACACTCTACAAACTTAAAGTCAGTTTTGACGCACCAAAACATCAAATAAAAAGGTGAACTGAAACTCAGTTTCTAACAAGATGGTTTCATCTTTACCTTGACCTTCTTGATTATTGTTTTTTCCTTCTAATTTGCAATTTCAAATGTTGGAGTTTTCACCTTCGTACATGTAATTGTCGCCTTAATCTTTATTCTTTTTTCGTTTACACTCTCTTCGTCATAAAAGTTCTGTTCGCTTTCGTATATTCTTTGTTAGGCTTTCCTCGTTAAGTTTTTCTTGCTGAGTTTTTTTATTTTGACCTTCGACATTAAGTAATAGTTTTCAATATTTATTATTAAAAATATTCTTAGTCTATAAGATTTATAAGTTCCAAAAATAAAATGTAAGTGTTAGAAGTAGAGGATTTGATGCGATAAAAAAACAAGAAATGAAAGAACATTAAGGTTGAAGAATGGGAAAAATGTTGGAAGGACTTGAAGGAGTAAGCTTTTTTCTTTTCTTTTCTTTCTTTCTTTTTTTTTTTCTTTTTTTTTCCTTTTTAATAAGGAAGGAGGAGTATAGTTATCTATTCACAATCATGTAAGCGATGGGTCCCAACCACATGAAGAATACATATATTTGTAGCATCGTCATAGGTTTCATCCAAACAAATATCCCATTTCTCTACACCGCACTTTGTACCTATTCACCACGCTATCCTCTTCCATCAAATCATGCTGCATACCTCATCAAATAAATAAATAAATGCATACCTCATCAATTGCTTCACTTTTCTATAATTTGATACCCCTAACTCAGTTATTTTATTCCAAACATTTGTCTTTCAAAAAAATCTTATCCTAATTAACTTTTATTAGAAGAATATATCTTATATATGTATTCTATCAGTGAATTTTATTCACAATAAATGACGGTATTCAATGATACTGGTCATATTATTTTTCATGTGGCATTCTTGTTTTAAATTCCGGTTAGTCTGTACTATATCGGTTAATTTATTTTAATTTTATTGTTTCAAATAAAGAATATTGCTAAATAAAAATAAGAATTATATAAATTCAAATAATTAAAAAATATATTAAAAATTTGGGCGCTTAGGCCTGTAACATTCCACCCCTCGGGTCCGGCGATGTCAGGACCTGCAGTCCGATGCACCCCAACCCATTCAGATTAAACCCACCTGAGCCCTGCGCACACAGTAATTTATGGTTCGCTAGTCTCATCCGCAGATGCAAGCTGGAGGGTTATTGCTAAGGGGGATCGAACACCCGCCCTCAACCTTTAACACCAAACCCTATAGGTAAGATGTCACCACTTGCCTTTGAGGATTGATGTTAAAGGGTAGGGGATGAGTTCGATCCCTCCTACCAACAACCTTCCAGAGACGAGAAGGAGGTGAGTTTCTCTGGAGAGGGGTTGGGGTGCATCGGACTGCAGGCCCTGACATCGCCGGACCCGAGGGGTGGGATGTTACAAATCGTCCTCGCGAAAAATCTAGTTATATTTTTCGAATAATTATTTTAAAAAATATTAAAAATTTTTTACTAACATAATTTTTAATAACATACTAATTTTTTTTGTCAACTTTCCTCAATAAAAAAACAATAATAAATCTCAATAAAATTATTTTTATTACTTTTCTTTAAACATTATATTTTCACATTTTGTTTTATATGTCGTGTTTAAATATTTAAATGATAAGAGTAATTTTAGTTTATAAACAAATGAAGTTTTAAAAAAAAATTCTTAAAAATATGATATTGTTAATTATATTATAATATAAGATATTTATTTCATTTGCACAACATGCGGGTGCAAAGCTAGTATATATTAAAGCAAAGTAGTCATAAAAAACTGTTCCTTCGAAAAATTTGATATATTATTTTTTATTTAAAAAATAAAATATCACATTATCTATATGTCTTCTATATATCTATATTTATATAATCTATATCTATGTAAATATTAGTCTACAAAAATTATTCTCTCCAAAACATATAAATTGCTGTTTTTTTTCTTTTAATTCTTATAGCAATAATTTTAATATATTTTTCACCTCATTTTCAGTTTTCTCGATTTCATGTGAAATAATTTTATATTAACATAATAAATACTTTTTTAAATAAAAAATCCCAAATGTTACCATTTTTTCAAAAAAATAAAAATAAAATACATTAACTACAATCTTATTTTTTATTTATTGTATTTGCTATGTTTTTAATATTATAGTGATAATAATATTTTAAAATACATATATGTGTGTTAGTTTTTCTTTAAATTTTGAGTTTCGCTAATTATTTTATTTATTATTTTAAATAAATAGTAGTAGAAATAATCATCAAAGTTATAGGATATAAAAAATATTTGTACGATACCGGTATAACAAAATAATGGTACGACAATAGTATATAAATTATGTCATACCGGTCCCTTAGATCGGGGTGTAGTGGTTAAAGCACCTTTCCTGTGACTGAGAGGTCACAGGTTCGAGCTCCCAGGGGGACATCTGGGGTGTGTGAGTGTGTGTGTGAGTTTGAGATTAATGTAGACTTATTCAAAAAAAAAAAAATTATGTCATACCGTAATCATGCTGACACGTTGGTATACCAAACTAAAGTATATCGAAAACTTCGATACGATAATGTTATCACATGTCGTAAAATTCAATATGGTTGAAAAAGTATGGTATATCATCCCGAAACATCTTTATGAGATATAGATAGTATTTTTTATAATAATTATATTGATAAATAAAAATTAGATTTGTTTTTGAACTATTAAATAAAACATATATGCATATATATTTTATTATTTTATTAATTATATTTTAATATTATGAAATATATGGATACATGTTTTAATCTGTGCAATGCATTGGTGTAAAACTAGTACTATATTAAAAGAGAATAATCGCCAATAACTTTCCTGTCAAAAAGTATTAATCAATTTTTATATAAAAAAATATGTTTTTCTTTTTTTAAATGATGCATCTCACTAATTTATTATTTTACTATTTTTCAAATAATACAAACATAATATATTTTATGGAATAATATTTAAATCAAAATACATTGACTTTGTGATTGATATACTTATTTTTATTTTTATTATATATATATATATATATATATATATATATATTTTGACATATAATATAAAAAATAATCTATATAATATATTAAATATATATTGATGAATACAAATTATATATATATATATATATATATATATATATATATATATAGAATAGAAAAATACTAAAATATAGAGGTGTGTTAATTATATTTTAAATATAATATTCTCTCCGTCCCGAATAAACCCTATTACCAAATCGGACGTCTCAACTAAATTGGCCCCTTTCCAAAAATGACAATTTTTTCACACTCAATAATAAAATATTCATTCCAGTAACTTATTCTACACTCACAACTCTTAATTTCCGTGCGAAAAGAAAATAGCCTAATAAACCGGGACGGAGGGAGTATTATATAATTCATTCGCGCATCACAGGCCAGTGTATAACATTTACTCCCTCCGTCCCGGCTAAATTGTCCCGGGTTGACCGGGCACAATAACCAAGGAGTGTGAGTGTAAAGTAAGTTGAGTGAAATTAATATTTTATTATTGAGTGTAAAAAATTGTCTTTTTAAGTAATGAGACAATTGAGGTGGGACGGAAGAAAAAGAAAAGTAGGACAATTGAGGTGGGACAGAGGGAGTAATTTCTAATGAAACTAAAATCGCCCAAGCTCACTTCCATACTCTCTTGATTTTTGAATGAAATATAAGCCCAATACACTATATTTTAACCTAAGCCCAGCCCAGTCATTCTGATCCTCTATAATGAAAGTAAATAATCTTTCTCTCTCTGCGCTCTCTATAAAAATCTTATCCGATTCTAAAATTAATTGTTTATAACAAAACTTGTTCAAGATTTATATTTGTTAATTATATATATTCATGTTTGCAAAAATGGTCCTGTAACTTAGGCGTTAGACAACCTCTAATTAAACCGAAAATTGCACATTCGGGCACCTCTAGGAAAGTTTTCACGTAATAAAGGCCGTGTAACGCCCCCAACTGACCTTCCTTGATTTGGGGTCGCATTACATTGATGTTCATGTTTTTGCCAAACATTTTCTCAATTTAAAATAAAGCGGAAGACTTGTATAAATTGAAAAGATGCATTTAAATACAAAATATATCATGCTTCGAGTCCGCAGTTTTAAGGAGATAACATTCAAAACATAAAACAGTTCAAATGGGAAGGAAAGAAAAGAGCGTGTTGCAGCGTGTGTGTAACGTGGTGGAGATATGCATGTGAAGATGCATATCTCAGGATCTATTTACTTCAAAATAATTTCACTTCGCCGGTTTACACCCCTGCACTCCCATCCTTGCTGCTCAACCTGCGTATTTTAGAAACAATACGAGGGGCTGAGTACTAAGTTACCCAATGAGAAATATGCCCGAAAACATACATTATATATGAGAAAATGCTATGCAACTCACACAGATAGACACGGGGTTTTGTTGAAAAGAACCGTGCTATCTAAAACATTTTACTTTGCGCGCTATTTTACATGTTATTATATATGTTTCAGTGTTGTAACTGGAAGTTGGTCGGCTTCCAAGTTACGATGATCAGTTAGGAATGCCATACACACTCAACCTACTGTCATCTAAGTGCACTAGTCTCATCATTTTACCCTTGAGACCTGATCGTTTAACTATCACTGGATCCAAAACATGTGAGGGATTTTCACCTCACTTCATAAAATATGTGGGGCTGTACACCCCACTTCACAATACTGTGGGGGCTGTTCACCCCACTTCACAATATGTGGGGGCTGTTCACCCCACTTCAAACTTAATGAGTTCTAGCACAATTATAAACTTGATTCTAAACTCATTAGTATAACTCTCTGCCGATGGGAATCGACAGAGGACAGATATAATAGCACAAAACATGCATAGCATCTCAATTAAAAAAAAACTGTTTTTGACACGTTTTCGAAAAGAAAACACACATTTACTTTATACTTAAATAGTTTCCCACCTGGTGTTTGGCTTTAGGTATAGATGTCTTTTTCTACTATCTGAGCTTATCCTTCTCCAACTTTCAACCTCCTACAATCAATCGGGGATAGCTAATGTTAGGACGGACGACCTAGGACAAGACGAACTCATACAACTTAACATGTAATTGTTGGTCCCGGATTATCAGGGTATAACTTGGCAGCGGAAAATGTGTTAGTTCGTTTCTTGCGCTCTGCTGGTTACTCAGCTGACTGGGACCTTGTCAGCTGGTAAGTCAACTGGCACTCTGAGTACTCAGCTGACTGGCGACTGGCTTCGTCAGCTGGTAGCTCAAGACTTAGAATGTTTTTAGGTCTTGTTTGCACAGTTATATCAGTTTTCAGATATACACCAGCACTTGGGTGCTGGGTTTTAAATCAGTATGAAATGCAGAAAGCTGATAAAAGACAAAGGATTTATAGTGGTTCGATCAACTGATCTACGTCCACTCTCCAGTCGTAGCACTGGAAATTTCACTAAGAGTAATCGGGTACAAGCGTCCTACGATCTATCTCTAGCTGGTGAATGCCTCGTCCACCAGTTCACTAGATCAACCGCTCCCGGCCTTGTCCTTCTTCAACTCTGATCAGCTGTTGGAGTGCAAGCACGTCACTTCAACCTCCTTAGCTGACTGCGTGGGTGTTTAGTTCTCCCAAGAACGTGTCTTCTCAATACGGCAAAAAGCCCGTAATAACTCAAGTGCTGGCTGGCACAAGAGCTGCTGTGAACTTCCTCGGAAGAGAAAGAACACCAAAGAGATCGATAACTTACAAGCTGGAAGCTTGAAGTCTCGTGTTTGAATAAATCAACACACGGATAGCCTTTAGAAAGGCCGCGAAAGATTTGCTTGCTTGCAATAAAGTTTCTGACTTTCGGTAGTTGAGCGAGAGAAGAAGTATTGAATGTTGATGGAGCAAGCGTGCAAGCGTCTTAAATGTTGGTAGCTCCGACCTATTTATAGACGCAGGATCCCATTCAAATTTCTAGCCGTTTGGACTCATCCGGAAAAGGTCTCTGTCGTCGCATGTCCTTCTGACGGCGGCAGGTAGGAATTTCTGGAAAGCGCCATGCTTTTGTCCACTTTATCTGACACAGATCTCTTTGTGTCAGAACGGCTCTTTAAGTCAGTACGAGGAATCGGAACTGGTGTCTTGAACTGATAGACTTTAAGGAAGTCCTCTTGTCAGTTTATTCCTCGACGAATCTTCTTTTTGTCTCTAAGTCTTTGGGAGAGCGAATCTTGAATTCTGCTGGTAACATCCAACTGGTAGATCGTACTGGTGATCTAGTGCTGGCAGTCTCTGCTGGTGACTTTCCTTAGCACAATCAAGGTCTACCAATTCGTCTGATGTTATCTCTTGAAATCTCCCGTGACTGGTGGCTTCACCGCTGGTGAATAGTGTCAGCCAGAACACATATTCTGCTGGTGAACAGTAACCAGTCAATAGCTCTACTCCATGCTGATGAACAGTGTCAGCATGAGTCTTGTCAGTCGCTTGCTGGTGAGACTTTTCTCAACTGGTAAGCACATCTCATGCTGGTGAACAGTAGCCAGCATGAGTCTTGATCAGCTACGACTTACAACTCAAAAGACCTAAACAAGACTTTACATTTGAGACTAGAGCTATTCTAGAGACAAAACTGACGCTGGTAGGACTTAGGATTTGATGCACCAAAACTATGATCTAACAAATAGCCTTGTGATTCGTGCGCCGCCCCTTAATCAAAATCACAACATTTCTATGAGTGCTACTGAGGGAAAGGAAACTTAGCCAGATTTCCCAACAGTAATCGAACTTATTCATCCTTATCATTCCGGTTATCAACCAAGGAATTTAAATACGCATGCATAAACTCTTATCATGCTTCTAAAACCATGTATTGAACTCATATAAAGAATACTACTCAAATCGAACAAGAATGGAACGAAAGAACACAATTATCCCCTCTTTGAACTCCGTGATATGTGTGTAAAATGACCTATATTTTGATGTGTGAGCGTGCATGTTTATGGTCATTTTACCCTCATATCATATGTTTTTGTTGTTCTTTTGTCGTGTTTTCATGTTTTTGTGTTTTGAATGTTGTAGGACGTGTTTTGAGCATAAATCAACACTTTTGATTGTGTTTTGGAGGTAAATCGCCCGAGCCGAAGGTTAAAAGGAAGTTGGATCAACCGAGCAGAGCAAAGGAAGGAAGAAACCTGATTTCAGAGAGATTTCTCGGCCGAGCCAGGGCAGGCTCGACCGAGCCATCGGAACAGAGGCCTGACTCGGCCGACCCTACAGTGCTCGACCGAGCCTGCACTTCGGAGGGTCCGCTCGGCCGAGCCAATGCGGGTTTTGCGGTTCTGGCTGGTTTCCACTTAGCTCGGGCGAGCCAAATTTTGCCCGGGCGATCCGAGGCCTTTGGGAGCTCGTCTATAAAAGGGGGATCTTCGAATTTTTAAAGAACTTTTGGTCAGATTCAAAATAACCGTCACGAGAGTTCTCTCTAGATTCATCTCCAAACCATTCCCCATTCACATTCAAGGAGATTCAAGCCAAATTCTTCCAACTTGGTGAAGATCTAGGAATGAAGCAAGGTAGATTGAGTACAAGGAAGGCAATCAAGGAAGATAACACTTTGACCTTGCAATTTTGTAATGGATTATCTCATTTCTCTTATTGATTTGTACTCAATTCAGGGTATGAAAAACTAAATTCATTTGTGAGTGTTGTAGAATGGATATTGTGATGAGTTTATATCAAATTTGCTTGTTTACTTTCCTTTGAGGGATTGAATTGCACTTGAGCTTGTTCCTTACCTCTTAGGTATAGGTAGTAGCCAGCTTTTGAGGTAGTTGACGTGAACGCTGCAGCCAACACGCGGGCGGAATCGTCGTGAAAAGTGTATATTCTTCCAATTTTAGTTCCAATCCCTGTGCGGGGCTAGGTCGTAGGGCGATAATTGACGGTCGATTGGGAGTGATCTAGGGGTTAATAACGTAGCTGTTTGCAATTCCTAGTGTCATCTACCGTTAGCTCGCCGTGACAAGGGGCTAACGAATGTAGGGTCGATTGCTCAACCTCCTAGGGATTAAACTTGGTTTACAACATAGTTTGATTCAACTTGGAACAATAGAAATTCATTCAACACTCACTATCTTCTTATTGTTGAACTTGATACTTTAATCTACCTAAACAAGTTACTCAATTGTTTTGGCTTGAGAAGTTTAGATACACATGTTTGGTTATTGCTTTGTTACTTGCATGCTTGGTTTACATTTTATTTTGCCTAGTTAAACAATTACCAACGACTATTATTTGCCTAGCTATTTGAATCTTCAAACGAGTAAGTGATCTTCACTAGAGCGAATTAAAAAGGACTCGGATTGATAAATTTAACGTGAAGATAGTGTTGCATTTCACCGTCATCACGTTTATTGAAAGTTTGAAGAAGTGTATGCTAGGTGTTTGAGGAAATGCTTGTGTGAATATTGTTACGAACATTTGTTTGCTAATTGCTCTAGTTTGTTTAGTTGAATTGTTTTTCTTTGTAATTGGTTTTGTTGATTTTTCCTAGGTAGTTTATAATCACTCGATCAAAGGCTAGGGAGCTTGAGGTAAGGAAATTTCACGAAAGAAGCGAAAATATTCAAATCAATTTTGATATGGCTAACCATGGAGAGGACACGGTTAGGATTGAAGAGTTAGAGAGACAGCTTGAGTTGATGAAAGCTATGTTAAATGAGAGGAATGGTCCTCGGAGACCACTTCAAAACCTTTTTCGACCTCAAGGGGAACTGATAACGGGAGGCTTTCGGTTAGGAGTAAATGTCACGCAATTTGAGATAAAGCCATAGTTGGTCCAAATGATCCAAAACAACCAATTTGGGGGACACGTAACCGAGGATCCAAATGTTCATATATCTCGATTCTTGGAGATTACGGATACTATAAAGATCAACCAAGTTCCCCAAGATCAAATACGGCTGCGGTTATTCTCTTTTTCCTTGAGGGATGGAGCGAGAAATTGGTTCGAAGGTTTAGACAAATCGAATATTGCCAATTGGGAAGAATTGAGAGAAGTTTCTATTCAAGTTTTTTCTGCCAAGTTTGACTTTGAAGAGAAGGGCCGATATCACATCGTTTGGGCAAAGATACGATGAACCTCTTTATGAAGCTTGGGATCGGTTCCGAGAGCTTCTACGCAAGTGTCCTAGACATGGTCTTTCTCGGAGTCAACAAATTTGCCAATTCTATGGGGGACTAAACTATGATACGAAAGTGATGATGGATGCTTCATCGGGTGGTGCATTCCTCGATCAAAAAGAGGAAGAAGATTGGAGGACAATTGAGAAAATGGCTGAAAATAGTTTCCATTTGCCCAAGGAACGGAAAGATTATCGATCGGTCAAATCGGTCAACGAGGCTAAGGAAAGTGAGGAATTTAAGGAGCAATTAGCAGCCATGCAAAGAAAGCTTGACGCATTGTCTACTTTGGGGAATCGAAATGAGGAAATGATGGTGGTTCGTCATGAAGAGTCCTTCCCGGAAAGTGTAAATTTTGTTAATCAAAGGATGGGATACAATGGCCGTCCTCAATACAATCCGCCGGGTAATATGTACTACCATCCGTCTAACCGGTTTCACCCTAACTTCTCCTATGCAAACTCGAACAATGCTCTTAATCCTTCGTTACTACTTGAAGGGGGAGGTAGTAGCCAATGGGGATATGCTGGGGGAAATAGTAGATATGCCACCCAAGAGCCGAGGAGGAATCCAAATGAGGAAATAGATAAGAGATTTGAGAAGTACGATGGCATGTTCGCTAAAATTCAGCTTCAAATTTCTTCCATTGCTAAATAATTGAGCGGGAAGCATCAAGCTGGGAAATTCCTGAGTGATACCGAAGTGGTACAAAAGAAAGGTTGTAATATGGTTGAAGGTGAAAGTATGATGGAGGAAAGATTGGAAGCAATGACTCCTAAAATTGAAATGGTGGAATTTGAAGAAGAGTCGAGTTTGGTTGTTGAAGAAGAGAAGGAGGTTGAAGTAGAAAAGGTGGAAGCAAAGAATGATGAGCAAACCGAGAATGTACATTTCTTTGATTATGTACGAAAAGGAGACATTGAAATGCTGCTTCCGGAAGAAATTGAGCGAGTGCCGATGTTGGATGAACTTGTTGGAGTGGAAATATTCTTGGATGATGAGCCACGTGATGTGAGGAATTATGAACAAGAAAAGAAGAGCATAGCTAGTAAGAAGGAGGATCCCGGGGGCTTTGTGATTGGATGTGCAATAGGAGATGTTAATGTCAAGAAAGCCTTGTGTGACTCCGGAGCTAGTGTGAATGTGATGTCGTGGGACTTGTACAAGGAGTTGGAGATTGGAGAACTCAAACCTACAAGTCAAGTCTTACAAGTGGCGAATCATACTTTAATTTGCCCACGGGGATAGTTGAAGATGTTCATGTGGAAGTTTTGACATTTACATTTCCGGGAGATTTTCTTGTTGTGGATATGAAGAACAAGGATAGCATTCAATTGATCTTCGAAAGGCCATTTTTACACACGGCCAATGCATTATTCGATATGAAACTTGGTGACCTCACATTCCGATGTTGTGGAAAGGAAGTTGTGTTCTCTTTACCTCCGAAGAATGTGAATGAGAGTGAAGTTGAGAAAGCTGGGAAAAAGAAAAGGATGAAGGATGTGCTTGATCCGGGCTTAAATATCATGGGCAAGGAAAATGAAGACAATGAAGATCTGGGGGATGAAGATGAGCTTGATAAAAATTGAATGAAGAATGCTCGAATGGATACGGATCCACCTCGGAGTGCAAGAAGGAAGCTTTTCTTTCCGGAGGAGCATGTGACTATAGACCGAGGTATGAGTTCGGGATCAGCACCCTTTGATCATGATTGACTGTGAGGTATGTTCGTCGAGCTATCGACGTTAAAAAAGTTCTTGTTGGGAGGCACAACGGATTTACGTCTTATTTCTTTTTATGTTTTGAATAAATGTTTGTTAATTGCTTGTGTTAGTTTAATGTTGTGTGGTTTTGTTGAAGGATTCTTGATTGTTTGTGGTTCTACAAGTTTGATTGGCATTGTGAATGAAGATAGGAAATGTGGAGGCGAAGTGATCGGGATTGTGCAGGGAAAGGTTGAAAAAGTCAGAAACAGAGGTGTCGCTCGGCCGAGCAAGACAGGCTCGGCCGAGCTGGTTCGGAAATTGCGGACAGAGCCTTCGTTCGGCCGAGCGAGGTAGGCTCGGCTGAGCTAAATCGCGCCAGCCCAAATCACGCGGACAGAGCCATCTGCCGCTCGGCCGAGCCACACACTTTTTTAAATAATCGGGTGATCCTAATTTTGCCCTATCTTCATTTCGGTCGAAATTTCTCTTCTCAAACTTTCTTTTATATCCTAGTGCTTTGAATTGTTCTTATCTCACCCTTCAATTTTATTCATGGCTAGAAAATGAGCGCGTGGTGAGTCTTCCTCTTCCTTCATTGCCCGCCCCAAGGGGTTTGATGATGAAGAGTTTGCTCGGTTCAAAAAATTGATGGAACGCCAAGTGGTTGGGACAAAATACTTTTGCAAAGAGACATTGAAGGCACTCAAATTGAAGGATGATGTTTGGAGTCTCCTTAAAGCCATCAGTTGGAAGAAGTTGCTCTCGGCGAGTTGGCCCGGATACATGGACCTGTCACGGGAATTCTTGACTTCCGTCACGATAATGAAAGGTGCGGGGGGACTCCCATTATCTATAAAATTCAAGCTTCGAGGTAAGGATTATTTTTTTCAAAAAGCCAAGGTTGATGAGATTTATGGGTGTGATCCTAGTTCTGTATTCTTGCATGAAAATGTTAATTTGGGGGATTTTCGGAAGGAGATAACTGGGATTGATTATGATAAGAAATTTAATATTAAAGACTGTAGAGCTACTTCGATTCGGAATCCTGTTATACGTTACATTTAGAAATTTGTTGGTGGTTTTGTATGTGGGCGGTATGAATCTAGCAATGTGATTACTGCTGAGTTATACATGCTTTATGCTTTGATGCATGTGATTAAATTTTCATTGGGGGCTATGTTAATGGATGCTTGGAGTAGGGCTGCCAATATTCATAGTCCATCTTTTTGTTGTGGCATGATTACTCCAATTTTTGAGCATCTTGGTTTGTCGTTGTTGGGTCCTTCTGCCCCTGCTGTATATTTGGATACGACTTCTTTATTGGCTGGGAGGTTTCTTGTTCCTGAATCCCGTGGAGAGTTTTATTATTATAAGTTTGGGGATCGAGTGTTGGAACTCCCTTGCGATGGTTTGACTACAGTTGAGGATTTGGAAGATCACTCTAACTGGTTACTTGATTCTGAGGATCATCAGGCGTTTGTTGGAGTTTTGTCTTTTGATGGTACTTTCACTTCCTTGGCTCATTTGAGAGAAAGGGGTCAAGCAGAGGACATTGGCCCGAGTACCCGCGCACCTGCGCGGCCCCAGCAGGCCCCAGTCCAGGATTGGCAGTAGCAGATGATGTCAATGATGCAAAGAACTACCGAAACTGTTGATTCTTTGTCTATATCTTTGCAGGGCTTGGATGCGAGGATGACTACAATGCATGGTGATTTTTCTGCTGCCCAAGAAGGTTACATTGCTAGATTTGACAGAGTCGATCGGCGGATGGACGAGATTCAGGAGGATGTCCGGGAGTTGCAGTGCCGTGTCCCTATACCGTACCAGTCCCGCAGAGCTCGCCAGTAGCAGAAGGATCCATTGGAGTGACACCTCCCCGCCTACCTTTTTGCAAACTTAGTCTCACTTGACTAAGTTAGGGGGAAGTGTCGGTAGTCGGTGACGTGATGTTCTCATCTTCTATCACTTTACTGCTTTCTAGTTTAGTTGACATTCGATTTGGTTGTATAATGATATTGATCTATCTTCACTTTGGATTTGAATGTGGAAGTTATGTGGATGTTTAAATTTTAATTGAATGGGTATGTTGATGGATTATTAGCGAGCTTGCATGAGATTGAATTCTTTCTATTTGGTTTGGTTTGTGGATTGTTTAATGGTTTGGTTTGAATGGTGGAGCTAGTGGATATTGCTTTATTGTTGTTGATGATTGGTTTGTGGAAAGTCGGTGGAAATGAGAATTTAATTGGCATGTTTATGCTCAATAGTTTGGTGGTGTTTGTGTTGATTTGTAGTAGGTACAAATAAGACATGGAGAGCGGTTTGATCGTGTGTGCCGATGGGTAACGCTTTCTATCGTTCCTTCTACCAATTAGACTCATTACAATTGTCTTATGGCATGTAGATTGTTGATAGGATGTTGTGTGCTTGTGTGTGTGTGATGAACCCAAACAATAACTTGAGGTTTGAATCATGATTTAGTTATTAAGCTTGATATTTACTTTGACCAATGATTGAGCGGAATCTAGTTGTCAAGGCATGCTTTAGTTGAACTTTTGAATTGCCGAGTTTTGTGTGTGGTTAATGCATAGGACTTGACAAAAAGCTGTGAGATTTGAGCCATGATATTGTCATATCTTTATCGATTGTGAGTGGCAAGATTGAGAGCACAAGATCTAGAACTTGCACTTATTCTCTATCTATTTGGCATGAGCTTGGTAACTAAAAAATGATATTAGGCCATCGATTTTTAGTCCTACCTTTCACTCTGGGAGTATAAGGTGGTTGTTATCATAATTTTGCCTTTCATATCTTTGACCCACGTGATTGTGCTTTAATGGAGGATTTCCTTTGAAACTATTAGGACAAATTTTGGGGGGAAAGAGTGTATGAGGGTGAATACGGTGATGAGAGTTGGGTTGGGAATTGTTTGGTATCTTTGTATTGCAAGTATTGAGGCATTGAAGCTATGAAATAAAGGATTGATGTGAATCCTAAAAAATTGATGCACCAACAAAAATTTTGGGTGCTTGAGAAAAAGAAAAAAAAGAGAAAAGAAAGAAAGGCACCATGAAATGAATGAATGATGGTGTTGGAAAAAAAAATGAAAGAGAAGAAAAAAAAAAGAAGAAAGAAAGAAATGTTGTGAATGAAAAAGCCTCGGGTTTGGAGTGGATTGAAGAGAATAAGTTTGGGGGTTTTGGGAAATTGAGAAGTTTAGTCACTTTGGCCCAAAACCACCTACCCTTAAGTAAGCCACGTTATAACCGAAAACAAAGACCTTTTTTATTTTAGGAGCCAACTCATTGTAGTATAGTGGTAAGAATAGTTTCAAGCCTATGGAAATTGTGCTCGATATCTTGTGAATGAGTGATGCTCATCGTCCCTAAACACGTAAGGGAGTGCTTTGATTTCTTTATCCAAAAATTGATGAGTAGTTCAAGTCCTTAGCATTAACCATGTCGCAAAGTTAGGTGATAATCTCGATTGATTAGGGCATGCCAAGATAATTAAGATAAGCTGTGAGGATTGTTTCATGAGGTTCATGGATTGCTTTACTTTGTTTTGATTGAGGACAATCAAAGGTTCAAGTTTTGGGGATTATGATATGTGTGTAAAATGACCTATATTTCGATGTGTGAGCGTGCATGTTTGTGTCCATTTTACCCTCATATCATATATTTTTGTTGTTCTTTTGTCGTGTTTTTGTGTTTTGAATGTTGTAGGACGTGTTTTGAGCATAAATAAGCACTTTTGGTTGAGTTTTGGAGCTAAATCGCCCGAGCCAAAGGTTAAAAGGAAGTTGACTCGACCGAGCGGAGCAAAGGAAGGAAGAAACCTGATTTCAGAGAGATTTCTCGGCCGAGCCAAGGCAGGCTCGAACGAGCCATTGGAACAGAGGCCTAGCTCGGCCGACCCTGCAGTGCCTGACCGATCCTACACATCAGAGGGTCTGCTCGGCCGAGCCAAGCCTGGCTCGACCGAGCCAATGCGGGTTTTGCGGTTCTGGCTGGTTTCCACTTAGCTCGGGCGAGCCAAATTCTGCCCGGGCGATCCGAGGCCCTAGGAGCTCGTCTATAAAAGGGGGATCTTCGATTTTAAAAGAACTTTTGGTCAGATTCAAAATAACTGTTACGAGAGTTCTCTCTAGATTCATCTCCAAACCATTCCCCATCCACATTCAAGGAGATTCAAGCCAAATTCTTCCAACTTGGTGAAAATCTAGGAAGGAAGGAAGGTAGATTGAGTACAAGGAAGGCAATCAAGGAAGATAACACTTTGACCTTGCAATTTTGTAATGGATTCTCTCATTTTACTTATTGATTTGTACTCAATTCAAGGTATGAAGAACTAAATTCATTTGTGAGTGTTGTAGAATGGATATTGTGATGAGTTGATATCAAATTTGCTTGTTTACTTTCCTTTGATGGATTGAATTCCACTTGAGCTTGTTTCTTACCTCTTAGGTGTAGGTAATAGCCAGCTTTTGAGGTAGTTGACGTGAACGCTGCAGCCAACACATGGGCGGAATCGTCGTGAAAAGTGTATATTCTTCCAATTTTAGTTCCAATCCCTGTGCGGGGCTAGGTCGTAGGGCGATAATTGACGGTCGATTGGGAGTGATCTAGGGGTTAATAACGTAGCTGTTTGCAATTCCTAGTGTCATCTATCGTTAGCTCGCTGTGACAAGGGGCTAACGAATGTAGGGTCGATTGCTCCACCTCCTACGGATTAAACTTGGTTTACAACATAGTTTGATTCAACTTGGAACAATAGAAATTCAATCAACACTCACTATCTTCTTATTGTTGAACTTGATACTTTAATCTACCTAAACAAGTTACTCAATTATTTTGGCTTGAGAAGGTTAGATACACATGTTTGGTTATTGCTTTGTTACTTGCATGCTTGGTTTATATTTTATTTTGCCTAGTAAAATAATTACCAACAACTATTATTTTCCTAGCTATTTGAATCTTCAAACGAGTACGTGATCTTCACTAGAGCGAATTGAAAAGAACTCGGATTGATAAATTTAACGTGAAGATAGTGTTGCATTTCACCGTCATCACTCCGCATCGATCGATGGAGAATCAACGTCGATCGGTGGGCTCATGTCGATCGATGAGTTTCCCACGTCGATCGGCGGTTCCACGTCGATCGACAAGCTCGCGTCGATCAATGGCCATACTGCGTCGATCGACGGAGTCGACGGGTTCACGTTGATCGACGGCCAAGCTGCATCGATCGACGTCAGTCGTCTTCTCCGGTGACTTCGCGATCGGTCGACCTGCAACTCGACTTATCTCCTAAAATAACCATCCGAATTCACATGCAATTACATATAAATGATCCCTAAACATTCTAGAACGTGATTTAAGCCTTCAAACACGAATCTGACACAAAAAACGAAGGGTGTAAGAAGGCTCACTGGAAAACTCCTCTCACGGCGGCGGTGTTCGATTCCGGCAATAAACCTCAACTCTCTTGGTACCAAAATGATCCCTACAAGGTTTGAAACACGTTACAGTCGACCATATTTGATTCTACAGCCAAATACACAAGATCTATCCTCAAAACTCGAAAATCAAGAGTGGTGAACAACCGAACTTCTCAACTTGATATCTCCGTTAATACTAGTCCTCTCGGAGTCCACTCTCTCTCTAGCTAAAAATAAGGCAAGTGAAAAATGGGATGAATTTCCTTCTACATATTTGTTCATAAAATAACTCCCATTATATATATATATATATATATATATATATATAATTATATATCCATCACAATATTAATTTCCCATCTCACATAATAATATATATATAATATGCTAATATATATATATATATATATATATATACATATAGGGATGTGATCCAGTGAGAACTGCTCTTACCATAAGAAATAAGAACCATTTTCGGCCGTAGATCTCGCTCAATCAACAATCCAGATTTAATAAAAAACGCTGGCATTTTTTCCCCAAAAACCTGCATTATAGGGCAATTTAGTCTTTTAGCCTATAATTAAAATTCGCCCTTGAATAACCTTCTTAATACACATACAACTTACATGCATTATAGAGTTCACAAACTATCATTATATAGAGAAGATACTATCATTATATATTTTCCCTCTAATTTCACACGAATACACAAATATTATTAACATGTGTAATAATTCAAAGCAGTGGGTTTCATCAAACAAATCAGACCTGCATTATATAGTTTATGGACTATCATTATATACTACAAAT
>JAPKLW010000409.1:123692-149829 GCA_026898455.1 Plectranthus barbatus
CAGACCTGCATTATATAGTTTATGGACTATCATTATATACTACAAATATTATCATTATATATCATTATATGTTGAACTTAAAAAATATGTTAATATAATTTCAATGTGTTTTTTCTTCTTTAATTAATTAAAAATAAATGTTCAAAAGCAACGTAAATTGTGGCGTGCGAATAAAATTATAGTTAAATCTGAATTAAAACAAGTTACAATCACTCATTGAACCTCTTCTAGAAACATCACAAGTTGCAAGAATGAGGGTTGACAAATAACAATACAATAATAGCAATACAATCCGTTGTGGAACAAACAAGGGACAAAACCTCCTCAATTATCATCAATCATCAATCTCAACATAGTTAGCTCTCAATCTTATACAGAGTTGATGTAAAGAGCTAGTTGAGGCCAATGAAGGCTTTAGCCAAGGGATGCTTAGTCTGTGAGAGATGGTGAGCCTCCAAGATCTCAACAATCTCACATTGCCAACAAGGCACACCACATCACCTATCTTCTACATCTGCTTGGTGCTGTGTTATCACACTTTGGAACAAACGAATCTGTACAGAAAAAAACATGAATTAAATTTGAAACTTATAACATATAATGTAAGATTCATAACTATATAATGCATGTATTTACACTATATAATGAATTCTCATAACGGAACAGAACCTCCATAAACTAATTATAATTGACTCACATATAATGCAACTATTACAAAACAATAATGCAAGTCATAACATTATATAATGCAGATATAAAAAAATTTGAAAGTACGTACACTAATAATCACTATTTCAAATATAACCTAAGTACTACAAATATATAATGCAGGATTCATAACTATATAATGCATGTATTTACACTATATAATGAATTCTGATAACGGAACAGAACCTTCATAATCTAATTATAACTGGCTCACATATAATGCAACTATTACAAAACAATAATGCAAGCCATAACATTATATAATGCAGATACAAAACAAATTTGAAAGTACGTAACTCTTTCAGATATAACATAAGTACTACAAATATATAATGCAATTCATAACGATATATAATGCACATCTTCAAATTAAACAATTAAGAGTGAAAACACCAAACCATAAACAGCAATCTACGAAACCTAATTAAAAATCTGGAAACAAATCATCATTAACCCATACAATGAATCTTCAATTCTATCACCGTAATCTGGAACAGAAAACAACTGATTCTATTACGTAATAGATGAAATTTATCAATTCTTACCTTTCAAAGGATCCATAACTCGCCGACGATGATGACGAACACAAACGACGACGAACACAAACAATAATGAACGCAGACGATGGCGAGCAAATTTCACAGAGAGAATGAATGAAGAAAATATATAATCACAGAAGGAATGAAGATCGCAAATCGCAAATCGCAAAGGAAAGAAAGATCGCAAGATTTAAATTCAGATTCTACAAAGATTTGAATTCATTAAGTACAAAATTACCCCTCATTTTACAATAATGAAAGTCAATACATATAATAATGAAACACGGAGGAAATTTAATCTCAGCTGTTGATTTCATATTTTGGATGGACGAGATTTGTTCTTATTTTCACATGGTAACTATGGTTCTCATATGATCACTCCCCTATACATATATATATATATATATATATATATGTATTTCATGTATCAATTTCCCCACAATTCCTATCATTCTCCAATATTCAAAGAGAAATTCCCAATAATTTCATGACATTCCAAATAGTGTATGCTACCATGTCTCAAATCAAACTTTTATTCCAATTTATCACATCCATTTCACATCTCTGTCAGACGTAATAGATTTTGGCACTCTGTGCTGTCTGACTATCTCTTGGACATAAATTTGAGCCAATTTGTTTGATCCAAAGTTCACTTTGATCGGCAGAAAATGAGCACTCTTCGTTAGACGATCGACGATGACCCCTATCACCGTATTTCCTTTCTGTGACCTCGGCAATCCTGTCACAAAATCTATGGTGATATGTTCCCATTTCCACTCAGGGATGTCTAATGGTTGCAACTTCCCGTACGGCCGTTGATGTAACGTCTTGACTTGCTGACATGACAAACATTTCTCTACGTACAAGGCTACATCCTTCTTCATACCATCCCACCAGTACTTGGTTTTCAGGTCTTGGTACATTTTAGTACTTCCTAGGTGAGCGGTATACGGCGTATCATGAGCCTCACTCAAGATCTCACTTCTTAAGTCTTCACTGTTCGGCATTAAAATTCTGTCTCTGAACAACAGTGCACCATCAGATGCTTCTCGATACTCTCCCACTGGCTTGACCTTCAGCTTCTGACGCAACTTCTCAATTTCTGCATCTCCTTTCTGTGCTTCTACAATTCTCTCTCTTAAATTTGGCACCACGGTCAATGCTGCCATTTCACACCTCTTTCTCTCCGAGGGCGATATTACTTCTAGACGAAGTTTATCAAACTCTCTAATCAAATGGCCTTCTCTCGTAAGCATACAGCCTAACTGCGCTTCTCCCTTCCTGCTTAAGGCATCAGCTATTGAATTAGCTTTGCTTGGGTGATAATTTATCGTCAAATCGTAATCATTTACGAGCTCTAACCATCTCCTCTGCCTCATATTCAGATTCTTTTGTTCGAAGAAGTATTACAAACTCTTATGATCAGTGAATATGACACACTTTACCCCGTAGAGATAGTGTCTCCAAATCTTTAGAGCATGGATTACGGCCACTAACTCCAAATCATGAGTCGGATAATTCACCTCATGCGGTCTTAACTGCCTTGATGCATGTTGGGGATCCGAACCAGATCCGACCCAGCGAATGCACCGGAACCGAAGCCCAACGGCGGATCAATAACGTTCTGGGCCCAATAGGGACGAAAGACCCAGTTCGAACTGTGACCTGCCGTAACGGAAAGCAGTTCGATGACCACTAAGAGCAGTTCGATTAAGGTCGTTGGCGCCTCAACTAGCTGAAAAGGAGTTCGATATGGTGATCATAAGCCACAACCTCAACCACTCAACGGTCGAAGGCCAACGGGCGCATCAACGGTTACTTCGCGAGAATATCGGAACCACCGAAGCCACCACGTTGACGAACTGCCCCGCAATTTGCGGGTTCAACTCCAGACAGTTGAGAGCGGCACGGAAACCCTACTGCTGGTCGCCCCCTATAAATACCTCTCCAAAACATCAAAGGTGGGGGGACGACAAACAAGAATAGAGAGAAAAAAGCTAGACATTTGTCTATTAGTAATCACCAGAGACTCGTTTACTTTTATCATATATCTTTATCATGTCATTTCCTGCGTATTTCTGCTTATAGTTCTCGGGGCTCCGTAATGTGAACAAATTCACCCTCAACAGTTTGGCGCCCACCGTGGGGCCTCGAGAACAAATTTTTCGTATTTTCTCCACAAGGGATTGCAGACGATCCAGGCAATAATCATACCGATGAAGTCGATGGTCGAAAAATTGCCCCACCAGAGGGCCAAGGAAAGGGATCCAATCCAGGAGCAGGGCAAGGAACACTGGCAGGAACAGGACGAGGGACTCTAGTAGCACCCGGAAGGGGGGGAGCCCAGACCAACAGTGGGGCCCCATGCCTCCCTGGTTCAAAAGGGACAGTCGACGATCTGATGAAGGCATTTGATGCCACACCACTTGGAGAGCTGACATTTCTGCAGCCATCACCAAATATCCTTGCAGATCCACATGTGTCGAGGCTGGTGACACGGGTGCAGAGCGCGAGGAATGCGATGGAAGAGATGGCAAGGAGGTATGAGCTCCTCGAGAGGGAAAACCGAATGCTGCAATTACAGGGTAGCAGCAAGCAATTGATTGTCGAAGAGCCTCGAAGTACAGAAAAGAATACCATGAGAAATTTGGAGACAAAATTCGATCGTGCCGAAGGAACAACCGCCGAAAGGACCCCAGGAGATCCGCTAACCCCCCAACCTAATCCTGGAAACCAGACCGGCCAGTTAAGTCGGTCAGAATTGCAAGCCATCCAGCAGATTGAGCGGCGGTTTGAATAGAGGCTCGACTATTTTGAGTCATTGCTCTCCAGAATCCCGGGACTTCCTGCGCCAGAGAAGACGATTCCTCGCGAGAGCTACGCGGAGTCTCCCTTTTCACCAGATATCGCTGGAGCCGAGTTACCACCCAGGTTCGCCCCTTGTATCGCTGGAGACGAGTTCCCTTGTATGTGTAAGAGTTTTGGGTCCAGCTTAACGGGGCCAGCTCTCCAGTGGTTCATTAATCTACCCCAGAGTTTGATTTCCACGTTTGCGGAATTGCACCAGCTGTTCTTGCAGCAATACTCCAGCAGTAGATGCCTCGATAAGCACCCAGATGATCTCTATGCGGTGATCCAGAGACCAGGTGAACCCTTGAGGGCGTACCTTTCGCGCTTCAACAAGGAGATGGTGGCAGTGCCTAACTGTCCCAATAGCACTGCCGTACGGGCCTTTACGAAGGGTCTCGATGTGGACTCTGATCTATACCGCAAACTTTCCATCTACCCTTGCCAGACTATGGACGACGCCCTGAATAGGGCATGGGCGCTTATTAAGTGGGAGGAGGACGAACCTTATCGGCGAGCACGCCGCAACAGTGGAAGACCTACCGTGCGTGATGAAAGTCGACATGATCAGAGGGACAGGCGCCCTCCCAGGACACATCCCTATAGCAAGCCACCACAGGTTAACAACCTCGGCCCTTATATCCCGGAATACACACTTTCAATCGTGCCAGCCGATTTACTTCAGAACGTACTCCGAAGAATGCCTGAGAAAGTGAAGTGGCCCCAAAAGATGAAGGCCGACCCAGCCTCGCGCGACGTGCAGAAATTCTGCGAGTTCCACAACGACCATGGTCACACTACTGCGGACTGCCGGGCCCTACGCCTCGAGGTGGTCGAGCTGTTAAAGAAGGGGTTCCTGTCCGAATACCTGTCGGATCGAGGAAAGCGAACTTGGGCCCGGGACAAGCGGGCCGACGAATTAGGACCCTAGAAGGTGGACTCGCCCAAGCCCCCAGTTCCAGTCCGAACTATTAATTGTATCACCGGGGGATCAGAAATGACCGTCGGGACTGTGGTACTACCAACATACTGCGGAGGGACGCATTACGATGTGTCATTTATGGTCGTCGACGCTCCCAGCGCTTATAACGCCTTGCTAGGATGACCATGGTTGCATCAGTTAAAGGCAATACCTTCAGCATTTCATCAAGTGGTCAAGTTCCCGACCGCGGGGGGAGTTTGTACAATTGGAGGTGAACAAAACACCGCTAAGGAATGCTATTATGCGAGTTTCAAGGCAGTATACGCTCAGCAGCACTTCACTAGGAGCGAACCGCTACCCCCAATGGGAGAATCAGAAGAAACGGAGGAAGTCAAACTTAATCCGACCGATCCAGAGAAAAAACGAACATTGGCGCCAGACTGGAACCAGAAGTTCGGACGCAACTGATTGAGTTCCTCAGTTCTGAGCGAGCTACGTTCGCATGGTATGGTAGGAATTGAGCCAGAGGTAATGACGCATAAATTGCAGGTCGACCCAAACCATAGGCCCGTACAACAAAGGAGAAGAAAATTCCCTGCCGAGAAGAACGAGGCAATCAATGAAGAGGTACAGAAGCTATTGGACGTTGGGTCCGTAAGAGAAGTAAAATATCCAACGTGGCTCGCCAACGTCATGGTGGTCAAGAAAAAGAACGAAAAGAATCGGGTCTGTGTGGACTACACGGACCTAAACCAAGGATCCGTACCCATTGTCTCACATTGACTGCATCGTCGATGCAACTGCGGGACATGAGCTGCTAAGCTTCATGGACGCATTTTCGGGCTATAACCAGATCTTGATGCATCCCGAAGACCAAGAGAAGACCGCCTTCATGACAAGCAAAGGGATATACTGTTACAAGGTCATGCCGTTCGGTCTCAAGAACGCGGGATCCACTTATCAAAGGCTTGTAAACAAGATGTTCGAGCCACTCACAGGGAAAACAATAGAAGTATACATAGATGATATGCTGGTAAAGTCAAAGGACGCTAAAGATCATGTACACCATCTACGACAAGCCTTCGAGGTGCTCAACAAATATAGGATGAAGTTGAATCCAGCGAAGTGCACCTTCGGGGTGGCCTCCGGGAAATTCCTGGGCCACATAGTGACTAATCGAGGAATCGAAGCTGACCCATCACAGATAAGGGCAATAAAGGAGATCGCACATCCTCGGAGTCCGAAAGAAGTTCAGAAACTCACAGGCAGACTAGCGGCCCTCAGCCGCTTCATTTCAAGATACTCCGATCGAACGCACGAGTTCTTTCAAGTGCTTTGGAAAGGGAAGAAGTTCGAGTGGACAGAAGAATGCGCGAAGGCGCTTGAGCACTTAAAGGACTACTTGACCAGTCCACCCCTCCTATCCAAACCCGAGAAGGAGGAAATCCTACTACTCTACCTGTCCGTATCCGAACACGCCCTTGCGGCAGTCCTGGTCAAAGAAGCGGCAGGGAAACAACATCCCGTGCACTATGCAAGCAAACCATTGCTCGATGCCGAGATAAGATACACGGCACTGGAAAAACTAGCATTAGCTCTAGTAACGACATCAAGGAAGCTGCGACCCTACTTCGAGTTGCACCCCATCAAAGTGGTGATGTCCTACCCGCTCCGAACTGTGTTTTCAAAACCCAGCCTGTCAGGTAGATTACTAAAATGGGCGGTGGAAATCGGAGGCTACGGCCTCAAATTTGAACCACGAAAAACGACCAAATCGCAGGTGCTGGCGGATTTTGTAGCTGAATTCACGATAGGACTTCAAATAGATGCATAAAAGGAGGTCGCAAGCTTAGAAGTCGACGAAGCAGCAAAACAACCGTGGATTCTCCAAGTAGATGGATCAAGTAATATGCACGGTAACGGGGCCGGCATTAGGCTGCAAAGCCCTTGGGGAGAAATATTCGAAAGAGCTATCCGACTAAATTTCGAGACAACTAATAACAATGCTGAATACGAAGCACTAGTTCGGGGTATGCAGCTCGCAAAATAACTAGGGGCTCGTCGCCTTCATGTGCAAGGAGATTCACAACTAGTGGTGATGCAAATGGAGGACCACTTCCAAGTCAAAGAACCACGGCTCCAAAAATATCACGACCTGGCGCGAGGAGTGAGAAAAGAGTTCGATGAGTGCGAAATAAAGCACATCGCGCGAGAGGAGAATGCAAAAGCCGACGCACTGGCAAACTTAGCCTCCACCAAATAAACAAGGCAAAACAAGCCCATCTTCATATCTTGGGCTGAAGAGCTGGTCGCGTCCAGGACCGCCGAAATCTTGGACCTAACCATTGGCGAGTCATGGATCGAGCCGATTATGAAATATCTCACGAACGGCACCCTCCCCGCAGATAGAACCGCGGTCGTGCACCTCATCAGGGTAGCAGCCAAATACACTATCTACAATGAAAACTTGTATAGGAGATCCGTCGAAGGGCCGCTCCTCAAATGCCTCGATCCTAATAAGGGACAAGCCATCCTCATGGAGATACACGAAGGAGATCGTGGAAGTTACCAAGGGGCTCGGTCATTGGCGCACAAAGTAATATCAGCAGGATTTTACTGGCCCACACTACGAAAAGATGTCAAGAACTACGTGCGAAGTTGCGAAGCCTGTCAAAGGTTTGAAGTGACTAACCAAAGCCATGCAGAACCACTCCACGCCACGATTGCGGCATGGCCCTTCATGGCTTGGGGGATGGACATAGTGGGAAAGCTACCGAAAGGAGTCGGATAGAAGGAATATATCTTGGTAGCCACCGACTACTTCACAAAGTGGGTCGAAGCTGAGGCTTTCGCCAAAGTAAGAGAGCAGGAAGTGATCAAGTTTATGTGGACTCACATCCTATGTAGATTCGGGGTGCCAAAAGAAATAAGGACAGACAACGGAACTCAGTTCACGGGACGAAGAATGCAAGAGTTCTGTGACCAGTACAACATCAAGCTGGTATTTTCTACAGCAAGACCCGAAGCAAACGGGCAGGCCGAGTCAACAAACAAGACGATCATGGCCACAATGAAGAAAAGACTCGAAACTCACCAAAGGAAGTGGGTAGAAGAACTCCCTGGAGTCCTATGGGCATATCGGACTACTCACAGAACCCCGACTGGAAGTTCGCCATTCACGCTAGCCTACAGTGAAGAAACGGTTATCCCAGCAGAAGTTCGAGGTGGCAGTTTACGGGTAGAAACCTGCCAAGAAGCATAAAACAGCGAGAAATTGATAAAAAATCTGGAATTGATGGATGAACAAAGGGACCAAGCACTAGTAAGCATGGCCCAGAGAAGAATGCAGGTCGAAAGGTTCTTCAACAAAAAGGTCTGTATGCGCACTTTCAGAGAAGGAGACTGGGTGCTCAGAAGAGTCTTTCACAACACTAAGGATAAGAGCCAAGGGAAACTCGCACCGATGTGGGAGGGTCCCTACAAGGTAACCAGGGTTGTAGGTCGAGGTGCCTACCACCTAGAGGATCATGACGGGAGGGAGATCGGAAACAGCTGGAACGTCAAACACCTAAAGAAGTACTACTTCTAAAGGAACGAGGTTGATGAACTCGATCTCCCAGATACGCTCTTCTAAAACCCTATCCTTCTTGAAATTTCAATACCCATTAACTTTTCGAGCATTCACTGACTTGAGCGTCGGAGGGGCGATGCTTCGGCACCGCCCAACCCCTCACGAGTTTATTGGCAGGAATACACGACCCACTATAGAGGTCCTCGACAATGAAGAACGGCCTGAGTCCACCTCAGATAACGTTTTCTAATTCATCCTATTTCTTTCATTTTCAATTTCTTTTCTTAATATAATTACTGACTTAAGCATCAGAGGGGCGACGCTGTCATCGCTACTGTTTTGCAGAATAAATATGTCGAACAAATCACACAAATATACAAGAAGCAAAAAAGGACCCATTCTACGAATAGAAATAGAACAGAAAAGTAAAGTTGTTTGTACAGAAGAGTAAATTTGTCCGTGCAGAAATTAAAGGTGTTCTTAACAAAGATGCGGCTAGGCGGCGGCGGACTCGTCCGGGGTCGGACCGGGGTCTTTGGTTGGAGTTGGGGTCGGACCAGGCCTTGGACCATATTGCCTCTGTCCACCATCAACCTCCCGAGAGGAGTCTTCGAGCTGCTTCTGATCTTGCTCTATGTTCTGCTGCTCGGACTCTTGCTCCTGCTCCTGATCCCGCTCCAGCCCCTCCTCCGGCTCGGGCTCGTCCAAGACACTGAGGTCGAGGTCCGGGAACTTCCTGGAAATCCTTTCCCGGACCTCACTCTCGACCTGCTCGCCGAGAGTCTACTAGGAGGTCAGACAGGAGCAAACGAAGATAAAGCTCAAAGCGTACCTCGTATATTTCGGCGAAGGCGGAGAGGTGATAAGCACCTCGAAGTCCAAACCCTCGCCTGTCTGCAACAGGGCGATCTTCTCCTCATACTTCTGGACCTCGGCTGTATAACTCTCACGCTGAGTTTTGAGTCGAGAGTCAAGAGAAATGAGCTGATCGTTCCTTGTTTTCAGATCTGCTTGCAGCTTGGTAGAGTCCGCTTGAGCCTCCCCGAGTTTCTTCCTCAGATCATCGAGCTCCGCCTGAGTCGTCTAGACTTCCTTCCGAGCAGCACCGAGCTTTGCCTCCGCCGCGGCAGCCCTCTCCTCCACCGCGTCCACCTTCTTATTCAGAGAATCTACATACTTCTTCGAGGAGTCGGACTCCTTTCGAAGTTGGTAGATCTCCTCGGCGCACTTCTCGGCAAAAACGGTGAGCTCACGATGAATACCATCGAGCTCCACCCGAGCCTGCAACCACAAAACGGATCGGGAACAACAATAGGCGAGAGAATTTAAATTCGAGACCATACCTGCAGCTGGCGAAGTCCATAGCGCTCCAAACGCGCGAGAGCAGTACCCACCTGATCAACAGAGGACGAATTCAACAGAAGATGGCGCGCGCGAACTAAGAACGGGTCCACCAGCGAGTCCGGAGGCACCACGGTAGTAACGACGGCCCTGCTGGATTCCTCATGGCGCGTCCCGTGCTCCCTAGACCGATGGCATCTGCGACGCTCGAGCTGCTCGGGCTCCTTCTCCTTGTTGTTCCCCCTGTCATCGACCCGCTGCAAGGCATCCTGGTGGGTCGACGGGCGAGAAGTTTCGACCCTCGTCTCCTTAGGAGCCCTGAAAGGGGGCAGAGGGAATGAGGGAGGCGGAGGCAGAGCCGGACGTTCGGACTCCGTGTTCGGGCACTTCGGAGGATTTGCAGAACGACGACGGGCTTCCTCGTCTCGCGCCCTCTTCTTCTCACGGAGGGCCCTGGACACTTGCTCCGGAGGAACTTGAGGGCATCGACGTGTCATTTCTTTAGGCAACTCGGTGAGAAGTCCCTGTCGATTTAGTAGAGTAGTCGCGGTAACGAATCGGTCGTTCTGGACTGTCGGCCACTCCCTATCCTCGACTGAAACATCGTAGGCTCTATCCACACGAGCCTACTACTCAGGCGTAAGCTCGGTTCGTGGATGACCTGCAGAAACAAAGCAAGAAAACAGTTAGTAAGATCGAAGAGGACCACAAATTACCACGATAATAAAGGATCGGGAACCCACGAATCGGCACTCCGCCATACCTTAAGAACTCGGGTCTCTCCTCATTCAGCTTAAGATAAAAATAGGTGGTCCACCATCCGGGCGAGTTCGATGGAGGCTTCTTGATGAGGTTTGATCTCCCCGTAGACCACCGGTTGAAGTAGTAGTAGTGCTTATCCGCGCACTGGTTGAAGCGGTACATATAGTGCCACTCTCGAACCGTCAGAAGGCCTAAACCCAGATCCATCCATACCAGAAGAACACCGACCAGGTGGCACCAGCAGTTCGGGGCAAGCTGGAATGGAGAAAGGTTGTAGGAGGCCAGAACCACCGAAAAAAAGGTGTAGGGTTTTTCCGTGAACAGAATCACCAAAACCAAACTGAACCGGATCGATTTATGGTTATTGCACATAATTCAAATTCTCAAAACCCTAGCATTGTGGATTTAGGGTTTACCGTAACTCCGTCGAGTCTGAAACGATCTTTCGCGTTTGAATTCCAAATCTCAATTCAACCACGCGATCCGATTTAATCTGCGGAAACATGAATTAGAGATCTAATTTCTAGATTAAAATCAAAAAAGAAAGAGATAAGAGAAGAGAAATCTGTTCTCCAGATCAGATCTTCAGGGCTGTGTCTCAATGCTAATCAGATCTACTACTGGTGAGGACTCTGTAGAACTGTATTTTGAGCAGGACCAGAATGGAAATTCTCCTCCTTACACTCCCAAAAACGGCGCCCCTCTCTCTCTCTAGGTTTAGTGTGTTTCAACTGTCTTATGACTTATGAGAGAGAGCTGTCTATTTATAGACCTAGGGTTGGAAACCCTAATGGGCCATTTTTGGCTCAATTCAACATATTTAATTGGGCCAGTCCTGGGACCTGATGCAAATAATAAAGTGGGCCTATAAATTAATTAATTCTCATGTCCACAACCCAGGACACAATTAATTAATTAATATTAATTCTTTTTCACCACAGAATTAATACTGACCTACCCCTTTATTACCACGTTATGAGAACGGGCTGCATTAATTGAGAATCCCCATATTCAAGGTTACCGGACATCCATTAATTAATCGGAGCCTCTAACAAGCTCTAACTACAATTAATTAATATCTTATAATTCCTGAGTAGTACCACTCAAACCTTATCACTCGTGCCTGAACTTAATCAGCCTGCAGGACTTTGGCACGATGAATGTTATTGAGCTCCTCAGGGAATGTCCCCATCCTATTACTCGGATATGGTTACCTAAGTTCAGTCTCAGGCGGTACTACACGAACTGCTGTTACCCAAGATGCGGATATACGATCACGTTACTTAGGCTCTCCACCATGGCAAGTCAAAGAAACAGTCAACCCGTGCAAACCCCTGAACCTTCGTTAGGGTTTGGACTCAATCAATATAACGAGATCTTGTATTCACTGATGTCAGACAGACAAATACTTCTCATTGCGGTCCATCAGTACGCCACCTCTGCGTGCCAGCATGTCAAGTAACCAAGACAGACTACTTATTCCGACAATGCCGCAGCCATCCGGACAGACATATCCTCATACGCTGTCTCGGCTGTGAACAGGATTATGTCTCACTAGGTCAAGTGATCATACTGTCTTCTGCGATCTACAACACGCCGTATGATCGTCCCTATCGGTGAGACAAGAGGATACCATTGTTCATACATGTAAGATTGTTAACAGATAGGAGAAATAAACCGTTGTATACTCATTGTAATAAATGCTTTCAGTGTACAAAACCCATCAATCTCCCTCTTATACTCAAAGCATAACTAAGCTATTACAGAGTATTCAGTCCGTCTATCTAGTCTGCTGTCACTTTAACCACTATCAGTGGTCGGCATCCACCTCAGACCCAGCTCACGAATATGTCTTTCGTAAACTTTCTGCGGCAAGCTCTTTGTAAATGGATCAGCAAGATTGTCAGCAGTGTCAATCTTCTTAATCAGCACATCGCCCCTCGATACGATTTCTCGTATGATATGGTACTTTCTCTCTATGTGTTTGCTTGCCCTGTGAGACCGCGGTTCCTTTGAGTTTGCCACTGCACCAGAGTTATCACAATGAATTGTGATGCTCCTCGGCAAACTCGGGATCACGCCCAACTCTGAAAGGTAGTTCCGGAGCCACACCCCCTCTTTCGAGGCGTCGGAGTCGGCGACATATTCCGCCTCCATGGTGGAGTCAGCAATGCATTTCTGCTTTGAGCTCCTCCAAGACACAGCTCCACCTCCCAGGGTAAACACATATCCTGAGGTCGATTTCTTCTCATCCTGGTCTGCTTGGAAATCCGAGTCTGTATAACCCACAGGGCAAAAATCCTCACTTTGATAAACTAGGCAGAAATTCCTAGTTCTTTTCAAATACTTGAGGATGTGCTTTACAGCAGTCCAATGCGCCTGTCCAGGGTTAGACTGATATCTTGCTACCATGCCAACGGCATAACAGATATCTGGCCTGGTACACAACATCGCATACATGAGACTACCCACAGCCGAAGCGTATGGTTCAAGACTCATCTCGTCTTTCTCCCGCTGTGTCTGAGGACACTGCCCACCAAAAAGACGAACGCCATGTCTGAAAGGTAGTAAGCCTTTCTTGGTGAGTTGCATGCTGAACCGGGCTATCACAGTATCCACATAGGATGCCTGGGATAAGCTCAAAATTCTTCTCTTACGATCTCGTAAGACCTTAATCCCAAGAATGAATCCAGCTTCTCCCAGATCCTTCATTTAGAACTGTTCGGACAACCAAACTTTGATTTCGGACATCACTCTCTCGTTGTTTCCAAATAGGAGTTGTTTCCAAATAGGAGTATGTCATCAACGTATAGTGCAACGGCTCCTTCCGCAACTGATGTGCCTTCCTCTTCCCTTGCAGTTTCAGCACAGCCTCTCTCCGAGGTCCATCCGCCTGCGCAACTGCTTGATCTCATTGATGCCAGGATGGACCAGCGCTTTTCCTCCTACCGAGCAGAGATGGCGCAACAAATGGAGACCTTCACCTCTGGGGTGAACTCCTTTTTGGTGCGGATCCAAGAGGGGGAAGATGCGCGAGCACGTGCCGAGGCTGAGAGGTTCGGTCTTGCTGAAGAGGAGAGGAGGATAGCTGCTGAGGAAAGGGAGAAGAGCAGACAAGACATGGCGGCTCTTACTGAGATCTTGAGGAACCTAGCTAATCGAAATCAATCTCCTGGATCTTCTTCTCAGCCATAGGTCTTGTACTCTTCATTTTTTGGTTAAGTATTTTTGTACCAGTTAGACTAGTCAGTTTTTTAATCCTGTACTTGTAATTGCAACATTTAATGGATTGACTACTGACGGGTTGACGACAATTTCTCATTGTCCAACTGATGTCAAACTGTTTACTTACCAGCTGAACTTACACTTTCTGTGTAATCAGCACCAGCACTCATCTCACACACTTTAAATCTTTTTGCTCTGATCTAAATTTCTGTATTTTAAACGAGCAATATCTCTCCTGGTTTGAGGGGGAAGATCTTTAGTTAGAGCTGATGTGAGGAAGTAGTTTCATGGGTTTAGATCTGATAGGTTTATCTTGTAAAACCCAGAAATACTTTGTAATTTTCCTCATCAGCTGAGTGCTCGCTGGTTAGGCTTTGATCGCACCAAAAAGGGGGAAATTGTTGGGAAATCTGGCTAAGTTTCCTTTCCCTCAGTAGCACTCATAGAAATGATGTGATTTTGTTGTCTAGATCATAGTTTTGGTGCATCAAATCCTAAGTCCAACCAGCGTCAGTCTGTCTCTAAAATAGCTCTAGTCTCAAATGTAAAGTCCTGTTTAGGTCTTTTGAGTTGTAAGTCGTAGCTGATCAAGACTCATGCTGGGTACTGTTCACCAGCATGAGATGTGCTTACCAGTTGAGAAAAGTCT
Organism: Plectranthus barbatus; assembly: GCA_026898455.1. NCBI lineage: Eukaryota > Viridiplantae > Streptophyta > Magnoliopsida > Lamiales > Lamiaceae > Plectranthus > Plectranthus barbatus. Next base: position 138,257 of record JAPKLW010000409.1, read on the forward strand.
CACCAGCAAGCGACTGACAAGACTCATGCTGACACTGTTCATCAGCATGGAGTAGAGCTATTGACTGGTCACTGTTCACCAGTTGGAAGGATTTCACCAGCAGGAGGCTGACAAATCCTACCAGCAGAATACGTGTTCTGGCTGACACTATTCACCAGCGGTGAACCCACCAGTCAAGGGAGATTCGAAGGAAGGGTTAACATCAGACATATTGGTAGACTTAGATTGTGCAAACGTAAGTTACCAGCAGAGACTGCCAGCACAAGATCACCAGAATGATCTACCAGTCGGATGTTACCAGCAGAATTCAAGATTCACTCTCCCAGTATCTTAGAGACAAAAAGAAGATTCGTCTGAGGAATATACTGACAAAGTATGACTTTAAGGGAGGATACCTTAAAGTCTATCAGTTCAAGACACCAGTTCCGATTCCTCGTACTGACGAATAGAGCCGTTCTAACACAAAGAGGTCTGTGTCAGAAAAAGCGGACACAAGCATGGCGCTTTCCGGAAATTCCTACCTGCCGCCGTCAGAAGGACATGCGCGGACAGAGACCATTCCGGATGTGTCCAAACGGCTAGAATATTTGAATGGGATCCCTCGGCTATAAATACCTGGGATCCATCAACATTCAATGTTCTTGGCCAACTCTTCACCTACCGAAAGACTGAAATTTATTACGCTCAAGCAAGTAAAAGCATACAACTTTCGAGGCCTCTCTAAAGGCTATCCGTGTGTTGATTTATTCAAACACGAGACTTCGCTTGGTGTTCTTTCTCTTGGTGTTCTTTCTCTTTCTGAGGAAGAACATAGCAGCTCTAGAGCCAGCCAGCTCTTAAGTTATTACGGGCAGTTTGCCGTAGAGGATTTACATTCTTGGGAGAACTCAACACCCAACCAGTCAGAGGAGGAGATCAAAGTGACGTGCTCGCACTCCATCCATCTGACGAGAGCTGAAGAAGGACAAGGACCGGGAGCGGTTGATCCAGTGGACTGGTAGACGGGGCATCTACCAGCTGGAGATAGATCGTAGGACTCTTTGTACCTGATTGCTTTTTAGTGAATTTCCAGTGAGTCGACTGGAGAGTGGACGTAGATCAGTTGATCGAACCACTATAAAAATCCTTTGCCTTTATCTGCTTTCAGTATTTAAATTTGTATTTGAAACCCAGCACTCAAGTGCTGGTGTATATCTGAAAACTGATAACTGTGCAAACTAGGCTTAAAATATTCTAAGTGTTGAGCTATCAGCTGACCAGCCAGTCAGCCAGTCAGCTGAGTACTCATAGTGCCAGTTGACTTACCAGCTGACAAGGTCCCAGTCAGCTGAGTAACCAGCAGAGTGCAAGAAACGAACTAACACATTTTCCGCTGCCAAGTTATACCCTGATAAATCGGGACCAACAATTACGGATGAATTACATGCAATACTTGCGGAAGACTTATGATTACAGTTAACAACATAGAGAGAATTATTCAGCATTCCACGATAGATAACACCGTTATTACCAATGATAGAAACACCACTATCAAAAATAACTGAATATCCATCAACATAAAGTTTGGAAATTGAAATAAGGTTTCGCCGAAAATCCGGCACATACAAAACATCTCTCAATGTTAAAACAGAATCATCAAAGTACAAGGTGAAATCTCCAATGGCAGCTGCACTCACTTGTGCTGCGTTCCACATCGAGATGGTAACCTTGTCATTCTTCAGCACCCTCCTCGGTGTGAACCCCTGCAAAATGTAACAAACATGATCAGTAGCTCCAGTATCCACTACCCACGAATGAGTAGAAACCGATGCTAAACATGTTTCCATTACAAATGCAAATGACGTACCTTGTCCCTTGCTTCCGCATGCCTTCTCACTTGAAGTGACACCAACCCTTTTCATTTCATTTGACCTCCTCTCACGTGATCTGCGATCAATCATGTTCTTGCACACAGTATGAACCACATCTTTCAATGTGCCCAAGCTGTGCTCAAGATCTGATAACTCAGACTCCCATGAAGGTACGAAGGACTGTCCTGCTATGAGATCAGTAAGCAACTCCTTGAAAGAGTACTCACTTCTCTCAGCTACATCCCTCTTAAAGTCATAGAATGAAATCGGTAAGGAGTTCAGGATAATATCGATCTTAGCCCGATCACTGATACATCCACCTCCATGTGTGAATCGTTTCATGGTGTTATCCATGATCATCACATGCAGTGTCACCGAACTGCCATCAACCATTCTCTTACAGATAAGGTCTCTAACGAGATCACAGTCGATAGTTCGTTTCACTTCGCCATACGTAGCCACTAAGTCCATCCAGATAGTAACAGAGCTACAATAGCCCATGTACTTGAGCTTAAGTTCTCTAGACAGGTTATCTGAGATTAACTTGTAAGTAAAATCCTCAGATGCCACCCAACTGTAATAGAACTCCTTCTCACGTCTAGACACTTTATGGTAACGTGGGGCAAGTGGCATCATAGTAATAACAAACATGTGTTGCTTAGTCAGGAGAATATACTCAATGCAATATCTCCACTCATGGAAGTTTGTTCTAAGATGCTTCTAAGCAATTAACCACAAATTTAACTCCGGCCAAAAGAGACAGTTTAGCATGGCACGTAACCATACCGCACAGCCCTTAAAGCTTTTGTTATCTATAATTTAAATCAATCCTAAAATACTTGTGAAAGAGGTCTACGCAAGCTACACTCGTAGACGTTTACGCAAAGCCCTCCCACTATTCACATGATTTAAATTGTTTGTCTAGAAATCCCAACAACCGTACCCATGCACCTCCAGGAACTAGCAAGCTACACTCGTAGACGTTTACTGGAACGAGAGATACACTTACAGCCTAGGACCGCTTTGTGGAGGTCTATTGATTTTAATTAAAAAATCTGCTTAGTATTTTTCTTTTAAAAGGTTTCTTCATGCGCACACATAATTTCTTTGTCATTATATTTTCCTAATATTTGCATGTAATTAAACAAGCCCAAAAATTCCCAAAATATAATCCAACAAAAGAAATTAATCACATAAACATGCTTGAAAAACTGTAAATAATAAAAGCGATAAATCTTGCTTTTCCTATTATCTACACATGCTTAAATTGCGCACATAAATAAATCACATATCATACGAGGATAATTAAGGCAAAAAAAAAATTCCTCGTGGCCCCAAAAAATAGAAAATAATATCTATCTATTACAAATTTGAATTTTGAATTAATTTGGATAAATTCAAATCTTTTCAAATCTTCAAGGGCCTTCAAATCTGGATACACAAAATCTTTTCGATTTTTAAGGCCTTTGTGATTTGATGATTTGACCTAACCCTAATGCAAACCCTAGGGTTTACACAGGATTGTGCAAACCACGAAAACACAAGGCACCGCGACGGGACAACAGTAGCCGACGACAGCCGAAGCCGCCGCCGACCGCTGCCGCCGCCAGGCCGGCCACCGGTCACTGCCGCGCGCTCTTGCGCGCGCTGCTGCCTAGCCGCGCCCGCGGCCGTGCGCCCGAGCCGTGATTCGCGCATCCTGCGTGCCGCGCTGCCGTCGGCCCTGCGTCGGCTCCGTCTTCGTTCTTCGTCCTCGACCCGTCCAATTACAAAATTTGAAAACTAATACAGAAATCTATTCTAATTACAATTTTTCAAATCTACACTAATCACAGATTTTCTCGTGATTTTACAAAAATAAACCACCGCGGGCTGAATCAACGGGTTGCCACGAGGAACAAAAACCAAACATCCACAAAACAATAAATTCATACATGCATATCGAATTTAATTATGAACAACAGAGCCATAAATCAGAAATCTGGCTCTTATACCAATTGTAGGGTTTTTCCGTGAACCGAATCACCAAAACCAAACTGAACCGGATCGATTTATGGTTATTGCACATAATTCAAATTCTCAAAACCCTAGCATGCTCCTATGAATTTAATACAAAGAATTGTGGATTTAGGGTTTACCGTAACTCCGTCGAGTCTGAAATGATCTTTCGCGTTTGAATTCCAAATCTCAATTCAACCACGTGATCCGATTTATTCTGCGGAAACAGAAATTAGAGATCTAATTTCTAGATTAAAATCGAAAAAGAAAGAGAGAAGAGAAGAGAAATCTGTTCTCAAGATTAGATCTTCAGGGCTGTGTCCAAATTCTGATCAGATCTACTACTGGTGAGGACTCCATAGAACTGTATTCTGAGCAGGACCAGAATCGAAATTCTCCTCCTTACACTCCCAAAAACGGCGCCCCTCTCTTTCTCTCTAGGTTTAGTGTGTTTCAACTGTCTTATGACTTATGAGAGAGAGCTGTCTATTTATAGACCTAGGGTTGGAAACCCTAATGGGCCATTTTGGGCTCAATTCAGCATATTTAATTGGGCCAGTCCTGGCACCTAATGCAAATAATAAAGTGGGCCTATAAATTAATTAATTTCCATGTCCACAACCCAGGACACAATTAATTAATTAATATTAATTCTTTTTCACCACAGAATTAATACTGACCTACCCCTTTATTACCACGTTATGAGAACGGGCTGCATTAATTGAGAATCCCCATATTTAAGGTTACCGTATATCCATTAATTAATCGGAGCCTCTGACAAGCTCTAACTACAATTAATTAATATCTTATAATTCCTGAGTAGTACCACTCAAACCTTATCACTCGTGCCTGAACTTAATCAGCCTGCAGGACTTTGGCACGATGAATGTTATTGAGCTCCTCAGGGAATGTCCCCATCCTATTACTCGGATATGGTTACCTAAGTCAAGTCTCAGGCGGTACTACATGAACTGCTGTTACCCAAGATGCGGATATACGAGCACGTTACTTAGGCTCTCCACCATGGCAAGTAAAAGCAACAATCAACCTGTGCAAACCCCTGAACCTTCGTTAGGGTTTGGACTCAATCAATATAACGAGATCTTGTATTCGCTGATGTCAGACAAACAAATACATCTCACTGCGGTCCATCAATACGCCACCTCTGCGTACCAGCATGTCAAGTAACGAAGACAGACTACTTATTCCGATAATGCCGCAGCCAACCGGACAGACGTATCCTCATACGCTGTCTCGGCTGTGAACAGGTTTATGTCTCATTAGGTCAAGTGATCATACTGTCTTCTGCGATCTACAACACGCCGTATGATCGTCCCTATCGGTGAGACAAGAGGATACCATTGTTCATACATGTAAGATTGTTAACAGATAGGTGAAATAAACCGTTGCATACTCATTGTAATAAATGCTTTTAGTATACAAAACCTATCAAAAGGGTGGGCAGGAAGCCCTACACCATTGTCCATCGCTGCAGTGTAAAAGGCCACAAAACCTGCAGGGGGTCAAAGCAACGGTTCTCCGCCCTCGGGACACGATACCTCACATCCCTGACGGGAATAACCTCCACTAAGGCTGACATAGTACCACGGTTCACAGTCGACACAACACCCAAGACCCTGTGGGTCCGCCAGTCCGACGGAAGCACATTGTCTCCAGCCAACTCGGGCTCCGCAATTGCACCTTCAGGACCCAGGGCTGCATCTTCAGCGGTCCGACCCGATCCACCGGCCTCACCACCGGTTAACGTCCGCTCCACCCCCTGGAATGCCTCAGACAACACTCCGTGGTCTGCAGAATCCGAATCAGAATCCGACACCACATCCACCCTGCTCGCACCCAAATCAGCCCTCTCAGGGCCCTGAAAAACCAAATTCCAGTCCGGACCCACAGCCACACGGGCACCCGGAACCCTAGGCAGAGAAGGAGTAAAAGGCAGCGTCGAATGCGCGCCCCCAGATTCGGAACCCTGACGATTCTTGGAATCGGAATCGAACGAACTCATCGCTTGCACAACAAACAAGATCTTGGAGAAAAAGAGGGGGTTAACCTAAGCATAAAAAGGGGAGAGAAAGAGCCCCGGTCAGCCCATCGTTCCCTAAATCAGCCAAAAACCCTAGAAGACCCTCGAGTCACAAAACGCGAAACTAACACAAAAAAGAAGATGAAGAAGATAGAGAAGGGTACTACTTAGTGTGTGGGACGTGCAACGAAACTCTGAAAAATAAGCAGTCACCGAAAATACAAAAGGATTCCAGGAGACGCGACAATCATTCACCGGATATCGCGAGAGAAAAAGAGAGAGAGAGAAAAGTATTGGGAGAAGTGATACAAATGGCGCGTTGATAGGCAGTTATAACCAAGCGCCCCTTCAACTGCCTTGAAACCACCCAAACCTCCCACGGTTATTACAAAACTGCCATCAACTTTTGCCGCCAAAAATTCAAACAACCGCTGCGCAAAAGCAGTCCGCCAACTAAGAGTTCGGAAAGATAAACACAGGGGCTCAAAGATCCCGAACGAATCGCCAGGGGCTACGCGCCCTAGGCCTCATAATAAGAACCTAATCTCGAACCCACTGAGTTCGCTGGGGCTCACCAGGTGGCCAAAAATAGAAACAAGGCAGAACCCAAACTGCCCATACAAACGCCGCAAATTTGGGCCCGCGGTGATCGGCACCCGCAGCAGCTTCCCGGGGCTGCGCGGGTGAGGACCCCCATAGAGGAATTGGTCCTCCGAGCCGAGAGGTGTCCACAAACACCCAAAATAAAGCCGGACCACCCATGATGTAGTCCGAAGGGCCAAAACCTGGGAAATGAATCAAGCAAATATAAGTTCGATCACTGTTTTTAACTTGACAGGTCACAACAGTCCTGACCAGCCAAGTTAAAGGGGCTATTGTTGGGGATCCAAACCAGATCCGACCCAGCAAATGCACCGGACCGAAGCCCAACGGCGGATCAATAACGTTCTTGGCCCAATAGGGACGAAAGACCCAGTTCGAACTATGACCTGCCGTAGCGAAAGCAGTTCGATGACCACTAAGAGCAGTTCGATTAAGGTCGTTGGTGCCTCAACTAGCTGAAAAGGAGTTCGATATGGTGATCATAAGCCACAACCTCAACCACTCAACGGTCGAAGGCCAACGGGCGCATCAACGGTTACTTCGCGAGAATATCGAAACCACCAAAGCCACCACGTTGACGAACTGCCCCGCAATTCAGGGGTTCAACTCCAGACAGTTGAGAGCGGCACGAAAACCCTACTGTTGGTCGCCCCCTATAAATACCTCTCCAAAACATCAAAGGTGGGGGGATGGCAAACAAGAATAGAGAGAAAAAAACTAGACATTTGTCTATTAGAAATCAGACGAGGAAATTCCAAATACTTTTGTAGTTTCATTTCGGTTCTATTCTTTGTAGTTATCACCAGAGACTCGTTTACTTTTATCATATATCTTTATCACGTCATTTCCTGCGTATTTATGCTTATAGTTCTCGGGGCTCCGTAATCTGAACAAATTCACCCTCAACAATGCATAAGTTATCACCTTCCCGTCCTGCATTAATACACAACCTAGCCCATTCTTAGATGCATCAGTGTACACTTCAAAGTTCTTGTCCGATTCTGACACTACTAAGACTGACGTGGTTGTTAACAGCTGCTTCAGCTTCTGAAAACTCTCTTCGCACTCCTCTGACCACTCAAACTTCACACCCTTCTGAAACAATTGCATCATCGGCTTCGCAATCTTTGAGAAGCCCTCGATGAATCTTCTATAATATCCCTCCAATCCAAGGAAACCACAAATCTCGTTCGGCTTCATCGGTGATTTCCAGTCCATCACCGTCTGAATCTTGGCTGGATCTACTTTAAATCCATCAGCAGAAACAATGTGACCCAAGAATGTCACTTCTCTCAGCCAAAATTCACACTTGCTAAACTTCGCATACAGCTTCTCTTCTCTCAAGGTCTGCAATACCGTTCTCAGATGTTGTTCATGCTCTACTTCGCTCTTCAAGTATATTAAGATGTCATCGATAAATACCAACACAAAGTTATCGAGATACGGATGAAATACTCAATTCATTAAATCCATGAACACTGCTGGAGCATTAGTGAGTCCAAACAACATTACTACAAATTCATAATGACCATATCTAGTTCGGAATGTTGTCTTAGGAATGTCTTCCTTCCTGATCTTCAACTGATGATACCCTGATCGAAGATCGATCTTAGAAAATACCTTCGCTCCCTTGAGCTGATCGAATAAATCATCAATTATGGGTAATGGGTATTTGTTCTTTAGCGTCAGCTTATTAAGATCCCGATAATCAATGCACATACGCATCGATCCATCCTTCTTCTTTACGAATAGAACCGGTGCACCCCATGGTGACACGCTAGGCTGTATATATCCCATGTCCAACAGCTCCTGTAGCTGGACCTTCAACTCCTGCAATTTCTTCGGGGCCTTGCGGTATGACGCTTTAGAAATTGGTGCCGCACCCGGTTCCAAATGGATGGTAAATTCCACCTGCCTATCTGGTGGTAACCCTGGTAGTTCCTTCGGAAATACATCCTCAAATTCTCTTACTATAGGTACATCCTGAACTGTCAGCACTGGTTTTTCCTCTCCTTCCAAGTATACTAAGAAGGCTTGATTCCCTGCATTACGCAACAACTTCGTTGCTTGAATCGCTGAAACCACAGGCACTCTCTGCCTCCTTTGGAATCCATGCACAACCAACTCTTCATTCCCTTGCTGCGGAATGATCACTCTCCTCTCGTGACATGAGATCGTCGCCTTATTCTCTGACAGCCAATCCATTCCTAAAATTAAATCCACGTCATGAATATCCAGTACATTCAATTCTGCTACTCGGATCTCATTCTCGTTCAACTTGATTTTCAAGTCTCGGCATACTAAGGTAGAAATAGTGGTTTCCCCTGAAGGTATCGCTACGTTCAAGTCTTGACTATTCTTCTCTACCTTAAGTTCTAGTGCCTCAACACATGCAGATGAAATAAATGTATGCGATGCTCCAGTGTCAAACAATACCATAATAGGTATATCATTAATGCATCCCATACCTGCCAGATTTCCATCATCCTGGTTGCCATCCAAGGCATAAGCTCTGGCTCTCCTCTGCTGCTCACCTCCTCCTTGCTGGTTCCCTTCCTGATTCCTTAGTGGAGCCTGATTGCCTTACCGGCCTCCTCCTCTGTTCCCCACATTGCCTCTCCAGGGCTGGCGGTGACCTCTAATTGCCCTCAACTGTTGGTTAGCAGGTCTTTGAAAGTTCTGACGATTACCACCCTGAGCTTGCGGCGTTGGGCAGTGGCTGGCATAATGACTCTGGCCTCTGCAGTTAAAACATCTAGCTGCGTTCCTTTGGCAATCTCCGGTGTGCCTCCTACCACACCTTTGGCAATTTTGGTGACCTGCATCTCTCTGCTCACGCCTCGGAGCCATCTGCGGGTTATTCCTCTGAAAATTCTGATGGTCCTGCCTCCCTTGGAAATTATGTTGTCTGCCTTGGTCCTGGCATTTTTGGCTGCCTTGCCGTTGCACAAACTGCCTCGGTGGCTCCTCCCACTTCCTCTTTTGAATCGAAACTGGGGCCTGTACCTCTTGTACCTCCCATTCGGGCATCTTTTTCTTATTTTTGGACGCCTCGATGTCCAAAGCATGGCTCAGGTAACTCCTGATAGCTTAATCCCTTCATTGTTGCCAACTGTGTGCAGATCTCTTTGCACAGTCCATCTCTAAACTTCTCCGCCATTTTCTGTGGCGTGTCCGCTAGATGCGGTGCCATTTGGAGTAGCTCTCCAAATTTGGTGTCGTAATCCTCCACTGGTAACTTTCCTTGCTCGAACAGGAAAAATTCCACTTCCCTCTCCTTCCGATACTGCTTCGGAATATACTTCTCGTATAATGCTTCCTTGAACATGTCCCAACTCAGTTGATCTCTCTCTCCTGGTGCAACCGACTTCACGTATGTCTCCCACCATCTATCGGCCTTTCCCTTCAACTAATATGACATACAGTTGATCTTCTCTGACTCGGAGCACCTCATGTGCTTGAAAATCTTCTCTAGTTCCCTAACCCAATCTTCAGCAGCCATTGGACCTCCTGTCCCATCGAAAGTTGGAGGTTGCTGCTTCCTAAATGTTTCCACCCGCTTGACCGAAGAAATTCCTGGTACTTCCCCGTGCGGCGGTGGAAATTTTTCCTGTTGTGCAGCTGCACTCTCATCATCCGATTGTACCTCATAATCCTCGTACCCTTGATTAACCGGGGCCTCTTCCCAGTACTGATTCTCATACTCCAGTTGCGGGTTAGCTCTCCCACGGCCTCTGCCTCGGTGGCCTCTACCTCGTCCTCTTCCACGGCCTCTGCCTCGGCCGCGTCCTCGACCTTGTCCTTGATCTAAGAATTCCATTACCTTTCTCTGCAAAACCATACCAATTAGCAATTTCACAAAAACTTCAATATAACATTCATCACCAATTCACAGCTCTTAAACAATCACCATCAATAGCATAAATCAACGATCCAAATATAACCTAATAATACCAATCCACAATCGGTCTCTCATCATACATCATAAATAAGGGTTCTCAGGACATAACAAGGTACAACAAAAGCATCGTAAAGATGTCCAATCCAAATACAACCACTAACTCACGCAATAACAGCAATAACGCAGCTCAATAGGACCCCTCCGATGGATCCTCATCCTCCTCCTCCTCTTCAGTCTTCATCTTTCCTTTACCCTTGTTCTTTGCTATCGTCCTTCTCCCCCGGCTACTCTCAGTGTCACTGGATAAGCAGATCGGTGTCTGTCTCGTCCCATAGCCATGAATGGTCCCATGGCCTCCAAACATATCCTCATATCCGCTCTCTGTCGGCCTCGGCCACATATCCACACTGTCCCATCCAGAGTCCAGGGCTGGCTTAGCCCGACTGGGCTCTCCAATATCCTATTGTGGTTGTTGATACGCTGGTGCGGGTGGATCATGACATCCAAAAGGCAACGTCGGATCCTGATACGGTGGAGGATACTGAACTGAAGTTGTAGAGAAGTCACACCAAGCATATGAGTCATAGGTTGGCTCAGGTGGAAGTAGAATATGAGCCTCATAAAGTGCAGGTGTAACATGAGTTACGGGTGGTGCAGACGGTGAGGCTGGGGTCCACTGAGGCGATGAAGCTCTAGCCCTGGATGCCTGAGTACCTCTGGAGGATGCGGGTGAAGGGCTGATAAGTTCATTATTTCACTCACTTATCTATATTATTTTTATATTATTTTATGTAGTTTTATTGAGTTTATATATATATTTTATGCATGATATCAATATTAGGTGGTTTTAGGTGTGTTTTGATGTTTATGCAGGTTTTTTAGGCCTAAACTCACGAGAAAACCGTTCCGAAAGCAGTGACGTGTAAGAGTAGCAGTGAAGAGTTTTTCCACAAGAGGAATTCGGGCTATTGGTGCATGGCAATGGATAGAGCTTGAATTAGCTTTCCAACGCAACTGGAATCGGGTTAATCGGAGTTCGGATGAGGAAGTTATGGCCAAAACCGTGAGACCGCGCAGACGGGGCTGACTTCAGTTTTCCACGTCGATCGACGGGGATGCCTCGTCGATCGACGCGGACCTCCTGGCGCGGGAAATTGGCTGAATTCGAGATTTTTCATAT
>JAPKLW010000409.1:177868-263238 GCA_026898455.1 Plectranthus barbatus
TTATTATTATTATTATTATTATTATTATTATTATTATTATTATTATTTTGCTTTTCCTGAGGAGCTTTATTTAATACGATTATTGTATTATTGTCTTTAGAATTTATTTTGATTGTATTATTTAATTTGATGTTTTAAGAAAAATAAGTAGTTGCCTCCCCTTCTTCCAATAAACCTAACATTATGAATCAATTGAAAACAACTATTATGCGCTTAAAAAAGAACAAGTATCCACCGCTAATTATATTTAGGGTAATTCTAAACATAGTCACAAAATTTCTTCTCATAGTCTCACAATTTTTAAAATATAAAACTTTTATGTAATATTACACTTTTATCCCTATAACCCCATTTAAAAATCTTAACTAAAAATAAAAACTGAACTTCTATTATTATAGCCCTATTCACCCAAATTCAATGGAGGAATTCCTCGGACGCAAATGGTTGCCATATTCCATCATCGTGTCATTTCTCGTAATTGATGATGTCCTTTGCTTTCTGCATCAACCATTCTAATCTCTTATAATTTTATTTTTGAGCGATCATCTCTTATAAATTTTGTTTCCACAATTATATCGTGTGTTTTTTCTTTGTCCACTAATTCTCTTCTTCTCACTTTGTAAGTTTGCCTGTTCGCTTTCCGCTTTCTACTTTCTTTTCTTAACTATAGGAATCCTTCTTTCTTCATTGTATCTCTCTTGATCATACATATTATCCGCCACAAAACTTTTTAATATTGCCACGAAAATGAGAATTTTTTAGTGAAGGGGGTGATGGCAATGACGAGCATAAGAACAACAAGGACATTAAAATGCGAAGAAGCATTTTTGAAAAGACTATGGCGCACAAATAAAGGATGAAGAAGAAGTTGAACAATGACGGGAAGAATACACAATTCTTGATCTCCTTTAATGTTTCAACAGCGTCGGAGCAATAAGATTTGTATTAAATGGTGGTGGTGATGATGATATGCAGTTGCCTTCACTACAACTTTTAAGATGTACAATGCCAATGGGAGGCTCCAAATTTTGGGTTGTCACACCAGCAATTTCTTTCTGTTGGGTATCAACGGGGGGAGGTCGACAGCGTTCATCCTCGCCCTCACCGTGGTTCAGTCCCGAGTGAATTGATTTATTGCAGAACTCTTCCCTTTTAGCAACTCCAAGTTCTACCAGAAACCTGCGAAGCCTGCTGCGATCCAGCCACAAAGAAGAATCAGTGATGCAGCCAGGAAGAGAGCAGCACAACAGCGGTACGACGGAGCAGCGGAGATCTCGGCTCAGATCGCCCACACCAATAACCCGCTCAACATCCATCGAAGGTGTACCTATCACAAAGACCACAAAGGAAGAATAGATGTTCGCCGGCAGATTCAACAGAGGTACTACCAAGGCGAACAACACGAAGCAACCCATGAAACCCTCACCCAAACCCACCACACAAAGCACAAAGACGACAGGGCACAAAGGTGAATCGGAGCAGCTGAAGGAATGGGAAGAGGAGTTTTTTCACTCAGCCTTTTCTTTTTCCTCACACACTCACGGCGCTACTCTCTTGAGTTAGAGGGGGAGAGTTTATTTGTAGACAATTTTAGGTCTAATTAGGAAGGTAGGATGAAATGGGTTGGGTAGTGGGTTGGGTATAATGGGCCTATATTCAACATTCTCCACCTTAGGCCCATTGATGGCACACTTCGATCTCTGACGGGTTGGTTGGGACTTATATCATCATCACCGATTCCGGTACCCTGTGGTACCGATACCTGCACAGTCAAACAAGACAAGAAAACACAAAGACACTAAGCAAAAGGGGTTAGTAGCGCAAACTAACCACAACCACAAAGCACTACAAGAGCTCCACCTAGAATAGAGCAACACATAGACCACGAAGCACAAAGTAAAAACTAGCAAACATAATAGCATACAACTAACACAAAGCCACGAAGCACAAAGCACACAAACACAAAGCACAAAGGCACAAAGAAACAACACGAAGCTCCACCTCAAACTGAAGGCACTAAGGCACCTAGTAAACATCTTCTATAGTCTCTTCCTCTACCACCACATTAGCTTGTTTACCCTTATTTTGCTTAAGAGGTTTAGGACAATCTCTTATGTAATGGCCTAACACTCCACAGTTATAGCATTTCCTAGAGTCCTTAGTCCACCTCACACTTTTAAAGTTCTTTTCACCACTAGAACTAGAGACATGTTTCTTATTAGGGTTCCTATTCCTAACATGCATGACTTTCTCTTCAGAACTATCCTCCTTACTCTCAGCAAGTTTTAATTCTCGCTCTTTGCTCTTAAGTCCATTAACTACGGTATCTAGCGTCACGGAGTCTCTACCGTATTTAATGGCAGATTTAACATCACTGTAAGAAGTAGGGATAGAATTTAGCAAGGCCACAGCACTATAGTTATCAATGGTCTCATCTCCAGTTAGTCTGATATCCTGGATCAACTTAGTGAATTCATCTAAATTCTTATCAATACTCTTATCCATGTCTAACTTGAAAGTGAAAAATTTCTCTAACAAGAATAACTTATTGGGTAAAGAACTATCAGTATATAGCTTATTTAACTTATCCCACATATCCTTAGCTGAATCTGAAACTCCCATTTTTCTTAAAATAGAATCAGACAAGTTGAGCACTATAACAGAACGAGCAAGTTCATTCATTTCAGATTTCTTATCAGCGGTTTCATTAGCAGCATAAGAATGATCCACAGCTTTAAATACACGTTGCTGAATTAAAACACATTTTATCTTTTCTTTCCAAATGTTAAAATCCATTTTTCCATCAAAGGGGACCATCCCAAACGAATAAGAAGACGACATGCTTAAACACAAAAAAGAACAAACCACAGAGCACAAAGTAGCAGCGGAAACACCTAGATCACAAATACCCCTAAAATCAACTAACAACAGCAAAGATCCCAAGCCTACGGCACACAGATCGATCTAGAAAATTCAAATGCACCTACGGCGCCAGTCGGCCGATCTAAGGAATCGAAAGTGCAAGGGATCAAGCCTTATACCTGAGCGGGGCCCTAGAAGAGGGTAACTCGACTTACCTACGCGCTCTGGAGTGCAGATGACGTGGAGCTGCAACCACGGCGGGGATGCCCGACGAACCTCCCTCCAACCGTGGCTCTGATACCACTGTTGGGTATCATCGGGGGAGGTCGACAGCATTCATCCTCACCCTCACCGTGGTTCAGTCCCGAGTGAATTGATTTATTGCAGAACTCTTCCCTTTTAGCAACTCCAAGTTCAACCAGAAACCTGCGAAGCCTGCTGCGATCCAGCCACAAAGAAGAATCAGTGATGCAGCCCGGAAGAGAGCAGCACAGCAGCGGTACGACGGAGCAGCGGAGATCTCGGCTCAGATCGCCCACACCAATAACCCGCTCAACATCAATCGAAGGTACACCTATCACAAAGACCACAAAGGAAGAATAGATGTTTGCCGGCAGATTCAACAGAGGTACTACCAAGGCGAACAACACGAAGCAACCCACGGATCCCTCACCCAATCGAAGGTGCACCTATCACAAAGACCACAAAGGAAGAATAGATGTTCGCCGGCAGATTCAACAGAGGTACTACCAAGGCGAACAACGTGAAGCAACCCACGAAACCCTCACCCAAACCCACCACACAAAGCACAAAGACGACAGGGCACAAAGGTGAATCGGAGCAGCTGAAGGAATGGGAAGAGGAGTTTTTTCAATCAGCCTTTTCTTTTTCCTCACACACTCACGGCGCTACTCTCTTGAGTTAGAGGGGGAGAGTTTATTTGTAGACAATTTTGGGTCTAATTAGGAAGGTAGGGTGAAATGGGTTGGGTAGTGGGTTGGGTATAATGGGTCTATATTGAACACTTTCTTTATCCTGTTCGATGTTGGGTGTGAAGGGTTGATGAAATAAAAAATATTTTTCTTCTTTAGTTACGATTTTTAATTAATATGGATAGAGTGGTAATATTCTATAAAAGTTTAATATTTTAGAAATTAAGAGGCTATGTGGAGAAATTTTGTGGCTATATTTAAAATTACCCTTATATTTATTTTAACATCGAGAAAGGTTACTCCAACTTGATAATCATATATACTAAGAAAAAAACTCGCCGAATGGGAATTTTCGGATTGAAGTCCTTAAGATTATTGGTGAACAATTTTAGGGCGAAGTATAATAGATCAACGATGTGATCCGTGATTCTCTCATGCGCTTTTGAGGGGTTCTTTTAAGGGTTCCTTCAAAAAAAGGGGTTGGCCCTTCGAGTAGGGTTTGGGTAGGCGAACAATTTGTGCGTATTGGGTCGTTATTGTGTCGATACAATTGTGACAAGATCCATTAAGACCCGATACACAATATTCACCAATTAAAAACTTAATTCGATAACACGATATAAACCTGTTACAAACCTAATCCGATAAATAACACGAAATGTGTTAAGTTAGGTTGATAAATAACAAGAGTGTTGGGAATTTTCAATTTTTATGATATGGTAGAAATATTCATCAGTTGATGTCCAATTAGAAGCGTATAGGAAGATAGACTTTGATTAAATCAAATTTCGGTTAGCTATTGTGTGCTAAGGAAACTAAACTAAAGCTAGAGTTAAAGACAAAGTTAGGACAACTCTCAACTGAAGAGAAAGGAGGCTGAGTTGAAATTCTAAAGTCACAGGAAACTTAGTAGGTCAGTTTCGGACCGTTGAAAAGGTTTTAGTACCAATTTTTTATGAGTCGATAATTGGGTGAGATCTAAGTTGACTAGGATTTTCTCAGAGATTGCTTACCTAGAAGATTAATATTGGGAGGAGTGCCCAAGTAATATAAATCTATTGGATAAAAGGGTTTGTCTCAAGGTCATTTCATATTGGAGTAGTCTCAATATCTAGCTTGAAAAGTAGTTTGCTAGTGGGTTTGGGACTGGGTCGATTGTAGTTTGACGGAAGTGGGTCGAGCCATATAGGTTGAGGAACTCGATGAGCAGTTCGAGTTAGCTGGATATGAAAAACATATGGTGCATATCTTGTTTCCTTGTTGAACAAGATTTATCCTTATCAGTATTAGATTTGGATAGGAATAAATCTATTAGAGATAGATTTAGATTTAGATATATCTTACCATATCTAGGTTTTATATTCCTTATGTATCTAGGAATATCTCCCTATAAATACCCCTGCTCCCCACCAATTGTAATTGTCCATTATAGTCACATACTTTGTATTTTCTTCACCATAATAATATCATCACCGAGGAGGCTTGAAGAGTGGACGTAGAGCATAGCTCGAACCACTATAAATTCTTTGTGTTGTTTAATTTATGTTAGTTATTTGTGTCTGCAATTGCTTCAATTCACAACAAATTGGTGCAGTGAACGTGGATCAAAGGATTGTTATGGGTTCAACCAAGTTTGAGGTGGAGCGCTTCACGGGATCGAATGAATTCGGTTTGTGGAAGTTTAAGATGCAAGCATTGTTTGTACAACAAGGCTTGGATGGTGCCTTGAACGGAGAGGTTTGGTTACACGATATGATGACGGAGCAACAGAAGAAAGATACACTAGCGAAGGCGCACAGTGCGTTGATACTAAGTTTCGGAGACACGGTGTTGAGGAAGGTGTTGAAGGAGAAAACGACAGCGGAAGTATAGACCAAACTTGATTCCTTATATATGAAGAAGTCCCTGGCAAATCGACTCTATCTTAAACAGTCATTGTATTCGTTTAAGTTGCAAGAGGGAAGACCGATCAACGAGCAGCTCAACGAGTTAATATGTTGATCCTCAATCTGGCAAATATCGATGTGGCAATAGGTGATGAGGATCAGGCATTGATGCTGTTGAGTGCGCTGCCAAAGAGTTATTCGAACTTCAAAGAAGCCTTAATGTATGGAAGAGAGACATTGACCATGGATGAGGTTCAATCTGCTCTAAGTTCGAAGGAGTTAAATGAGAAGAACGAGGAGCAAGAGAACTCTCATGGAGAACGCCTGGTGGCTAGAGCGTCTTGAGGAAGACCGGAGATGAGGAACTCCAATAGGGGAAGTTTGATGTCGAGGCCCAAGCCAAAGGGAAAGTCGAAGGTCAAGTGCTTTCTCTGCCAAAAGGAGGGACATATCAAAAGAGATTGTCCGGAGAGACAGACGAAGCAGGAGCAGAAGCAGCAGGTGGATGTAGCTGTTGCTGAGCAGGAATATGACTCTGGAGCGGCATTGGTGATTTCGAATGAGCGCTCAGAGAGGGGATGGATATTGGATTCAAGTTGTACATTTCACATGACACCTAATAAGTCATGGCCCGAAGAGTTCGAGGAGCAGGAGAATTCGAGTGTTCTTCTGGGTAATAATAAACCATGCAAGGTGGTTGGAATGGGTTCGGTGAGGATTAAGATGCACGATAATACAAAAAGAGTACTTCGAGGTGTAAGGTATGTTCCAAATCTTAAGAGAAATTTGATCTCTTTGGGGATGCTCGATGAACTGGGTTACACAATCAAAATAGAAGTTGGGACTTTGAAGGTTTGCAAAGCATCTCTGGTCTTGATGAAGGGAGCTCGAAGGAATGGAATTTACACTCTGATGGGGAGTACGGTGATCGGGTGGCTTCAATAGTCATGGTTGATAAGTCAGTATTGTGGCACAGACGACTCGGTCACGTTAGTGAGTGATAAGTTCATTATTTCACTCACTTATCTATATTATTTTTATATTATTTTATGTATTTTTATTGATTTTATATATATATTTTATGCATGATGTCAATATTAGGTGGTTTTAGGTGTGTTTTGATGTTTATGCAGGTTTTTAGGCCTAAACTCACGAGAAAACCGTTCCGGAAGCAGTGACGTGTAAGAGTAGCAGTGAAGAGTTTTTCCACAAGAGGAATTCGGGCTATTGGCGCATGGAAATGGATGATTCTTTGAGTTAGCTCTCCAACGCAACTGGAATCGGGTCAATCGGAGTTCGGAGGAGGAAGTTATGGCTAAAACCGTGAGACCGCGCAGAAGGGACAAGAAGCCGCGTCGACAGACGCCAATCAACATCGATCGACGGAGACCAGGAAGCCTCGTCGATCGACGTGGATCAGCCACGATCGACGCGAGCCTCTCTGCTGGAGCGGAAATCTGATAAAAATCGGATTTATTCATATCTTTAGCCCTAGAATTGATAGGATACACCCCGACCTCTATAAATATCCTAATAATGTCGATTTTGAGAGTACCTTTTGACCTTTTTATCATACTTCATTCCAGATTTCAGTTTTTAGAGAGATTTCCAAGAATTTTAGAGTTTATGTTTGAAGACAGAAGTTTGTGGGAAGACATTTAGACCCAAGTTTTTATGCAATTCAGGTTTTATCTTTCTATGATGAATATTACCTTGAATATGTGTAACTAAATCCTTCCTCAGATTCTAGGGTTTCGAATTATCAATGTATACATGTTTGATTAATTGAATTATTTTCCCTTTCCCTTCGTAGTTTGTGAAATCTGTGCTTATTTATAATCTTGATTTGCTAATCACATCTTAGGATTATCTAGTTGATTACTTGAGACGTAACTGTGATAGTTTTCAATGGAAAGAGATTTTCACAATATAATCTGATTTCTTGTCGTAACTGAAGGAGATTGATTGTAGGAATAAATCTGTAGATCTTTGGAGTTAGTTAATTTATCTTGAGACCGAGCGGAGATAGGTAATTAATTAATCTACTTTACGAATTGTCCAACAAAGAAGTTCGTAATACTTTTCTGATGTTTCACTACGAAGAGGAATTAAAATTGGGAATTAATCGATTCATTCATACATGTCATACTTGATAGGTAGATATCCCTGGAATCTGTGCTTCTCTTATTTGAATCTAAAAGCTTTTTAATTTCCTGTTTAATTTTCATTAGCAAGTATTACGATTTTCAAAACAACCAGAACTTTTCAATTGATTTTCCTGACCAGTATTTTGAGAACTTATGATTTAGTACTTAAGGTTTTTCGTTATTTCATTCCCCTGGATCGATAACTTTAGGGTTTACAAATTTATTTGCCACTATTTCTATAATTAATCTGTAGAAATTACAGTGATCAGTGAGAGGGGGCTGTAGGAGTTATCGAAGCAGGATTTGTTGCTCCGGGATAATATCATAGAGCTAGATTTCTGTGAGAAGTGCATCTATGGGAAATCTCACTGGGTTAAGTTCGGAGTAGGTTGACAGAGATCTCGAGGAGATCTGGACTATATCCACTCAGATCTATGGGGACCTTCAAGGGTCAGTTCGAATGGAGGAGCGGGGTAATTCATGAGCCTCATTGATGATCACTCAAGGAAGGTGTGGGTTTACATCTTGAAGAATAAGAGTAATGCTTTGGAGACCTTCAAGAAGTGGAAACTGCTGATCGAAAATCAGACTAGAAGGAAGGTGAAGAGGCTACGTACTGACAATGGCCTTGAATATTGCTCAAAGGAGTTCGAGAAGTACTGTTCGAAGCAGGGTATTGCAAGGCACAAGACAGTGCCTGGAACACCTCAGTAGAACGGATTGGAAGAGAGGTACAATCGGACGTTGCTAGAAAGAACGAGGTGCATGTTGTTTAATGCGAAGTTACCCAAGTCAATTTGGACAGAAGCAATGACTACTGCAGCTTATTTGATCAACCGATGCCCCTCGATTGCACTAGGTTTCAAGACACCAGAAGAAATATGGTCCTGAGAGCTTTTGGTTACATGGCTTATGCAAACATAAAAGGAGATAAGCTATGGAGGAGGGCACTAAAATGCATATTTATAGGGTACCCTGAAGGAGTGAAAGGGTACAAGTTATGGTGTCTCGAGTCAGATATAAGAAAGTGCATCATTAGTAGGGACGTGACGTTCAAGGAGGAGCTGATAGGAGATCAGCATAAGAGGGCCGAGGAACGAACAAATGTTCTTGAGAAACAAGGTGGTGCTTCCAAGGAACAGCCTGACAAGGTCGAAGGAAATAGATTAGGTGCTGAGATTGAGGTGGAGCCAACCAGTGGGTCGAAGAGTGCATCTTAGGTGGATGGCAAGATCGAGGTGGTTCGAGGGTCAGGTGTGCTTCAAGATTATAATCTCACGAGAGATAGGGAATGAAGGCAAATAAGACCTCCCACTCATTTCGGATATGTTGATGTGGTAGCATATGCCTTCATTATGGCAAAAGAGGTAGAGCTGGATGATACTGAGCCAAAGATCTATACCGAGGCCATAAATTGTAAGGAGAGGCTCAAATGGATCGATGCCATGAAAGAGGAGATGGAATCCTTGAAGAAGAATAACACCTGGGAGTTGGTGGATAAGCCGGGGAAGAAGCAATCGATAGTTAGCTGTAAGTGGATCTTCAAGAAGAAGCAGGAGGTTTCTGGGGTTAGATTCAAGGCTAGACTAGTTGCTCGAGGCTTCACACAACAGGAATGTGTGGATTATGGCGAGGTGTTTGCACCAGTGGTGAAAAAAAGGTCGATCAGGTTTATCTTATTATTAGTTGCTCGGTACGACATGGAGTTGGAGCAACTGGATGTGAAAACCGTATTTTTTATGGAGAGCTGGAGGAAAGGATCCTTATGACGCAGCCCGAGGGCTTCAAGGAAATCGGTAGAAGGGAGAAGGTGTGCCTTCTGAAGAAGTCATTGTATGGATTAAAGCAGTCTCCGAGACAGTGGAATAGGCGATTCGACAAGTATATGGTTCAGCAGGATTTTTTTCGATGCAAACACGATCCATGTGTTTATTTTCGAGGTAAAAATATAAAGACTCGAATTTATCTACTGTTGTATGTAGATGATATGCTGATAGCGAGTCGAGATAAACAAGGGATAGCCAAACTGAAAGAAGCTCTGAGTCAGGAGTTCGAGATGAAGGATCTCGGTTGTGCTCGAAGGATCCTGGGTATGGAGATAGTTCGAGACAGGGCTTAAAAGAGACTCAGATTATCTCAAGAGGGATACTTGATGAAAATTCTTGAGAAGCATGGAATGAAGGATGTAAAGCCTGTGCTCACTCCGTTAGCAGCTCATTTCAAGTAGAGTGCTGCTGGGAAACTTGACAATGAGGAACGGGAGTTTATGAGAGGTGTTCCATATACGAGCATTGTTTGTTTGTTGATGTATGCTATGGTCTGTATGAGACCGTATCTTGCTTATGCTCTCAGCATAGTTAGTAGGTTCATGGCCGAACCTAGGAAAGAGCATTAGGCAGCTCTAAAGTGGGTCCTCAAGTATGTTCGAGGAACAGTTGGGAAGAGTCTAGTCTTTGAGAATGATGGTTTGAGCTCAAGGCTCCCAGTCGAAGGGTTCGTAGACTCGGATTATGCAGGATGTATGGATACGAGGAAGTCGTTGACGGGTTTTGTCTTCACATCATATGAAACAGCGATTAGTTGGGGAGCAAGTCTGTTGAGGGTAGTTGTCTCATCTTCGACGGAGGTGGAGTACATTGCTTGACCGAAGCGATTAAGGAAGGTCTGTGGTTGCTCGGGTTCATTAATGAACTGGAGATTGATCAAGGAAATATGAAGGTTTTCTGTTGTTGGGAAATCTGGCTAAGTTTCCCTTCTCCAGTTGATAGCTTAGATCTTAGATTTGGTGTTTAAGTGTTTTGGTGGATCAAATCCTAAGTCCAACCAGCGTCAGTTTGTCTCTAGAATAGCTCTAGTCTCAAATGTAAAGTCCTGTTTAGGTGTTTTGAGTTGTAAGTCGCAGCTGATCAAGACTCATGCTGGCTACTGTTCACCAGCATGAGATGTGCTTACCAGTTGAGGGATGCCTCACCAGCAAGCGGCTGACAAAGACTCGTGCTGACACTGTTCATCAGCATGGAGTAGAGCTATTGACTGGTTACTGTTCACCAGTTGGGAAGATTTCACCAGCAGGAGGCTGAGAGATCTTACCAGCAGAATATGTGTTCTGGCTGATACTATTCACCAGCGGTGAAGCCACCAGTCACGGGAGATTCCAAGAGATAACATCAGACGAATTGGTAGACCTTGATTGTGCTAAGGAAAGTCACCAGCAGAGACTGCCAGCACAAGATCACCAGTATGATCTACCAGTCGGAGGTTATCAGCAGAATTCAAGATTCGCTCTCCCAGAGTCTTAGAGACAAAAAGAAGATTCGTCGAGGAATTAACTGACAGAGTATGACTTTAAGGAGGATACCTTAAAGTCTATCAGTTCAAGACTACCAGTTCCGATTCCTCGTACTGACGAATAGTGCCGTTCTGACATAAAGAGATCAATGTCAGATAAAGTGGACAAAAGCATGGCGCTTTCCGGAAATTCCTACCTGCCGCCTGCAGAAGGACATGCGAGGACAGAGACTTTTCCGGATGTGTCCAAACGGCTAGTAAATTTGAATGGGATCCCTCGTCTATAAATACCTGGGATCCATCAACATTCAATACTCTTAACTCTTGACCTACCGAAAGCTCAAACGCATTCATATCAGCGATTAAGCAATCTTTCGAGGCTTTTCTTAAAGCTACTCCGTGTGTCAATCATTTGAACACGAGACTCCAAGCTTCTAGCTTGTGAGTTATTGATCTCATTTGGTGTTCTTTCTCATTCCGAGGAAGAACATAGCAGCTCTTGAGCCAGCCAGCTCCAGAGTTATTACGGGCAGTTTTGCCGCCAGCAAGAGTCAAGTTCTTGGGAGAACTCAACACCCAATCAGTCGGAGGAGGAGGTTGAAGTGACGTGCTCGCACTCCATCCATCTGACGAGAGTTGAAGAAGGACAAGGACCGGGAGCGGTTGATCCAGTGGACTGGTAGACGAGGCATCTACCAGCTGGAAATAGATCGTAGGAAATCTTGTACCGGATTACTCTTTTTAGTGAATTTCCAGTGCTTCGACTGGAGAGTGGACGTAGATCTGTTGATCGAACCACTATAAAATATCCTTGTTATTTACTGCTTTCAGCATTTACTTACTGATTTAAAACCCAGCACCCAAGTGCTGGAGTATAACTGAAACCAGTTTATAACTGTGCCAACTCGACTCTAAAATTTTCTAAGTCCTGAGTCATCAGCTGACCAGCCAGTTGCCAGTCAGCTGAATACTCAGTTGCCAGTTGACTTACCAGCTGACAAGGTCCCAGTCAGCTGTGTAACCAGCAGAGTGCAAGAAACGAACTTACGTATTTTCCGCTGCCAAAGTATACCCTGATATCCGGGACCAACAAGTGGTATCAGAGCGGACGGTTCTTACAGACCGTTCGTTTCTGTGTCGCTTAGGACCGTGATCCACGTTTCCTTGCACTCCTGTTTGTTTGTCTGTTTGTCTAGCTCAGGTACTTCAAGATGAATATCCCAAAGCTAATGGACTACAAGACGGAGAAGCACTCTACATGGCGAAAGAGGACGCTTATCTCCCTGAAGAGCATCCATCCAGACATGAAAGATGTACTGGAGACAGGGCCAATAGAGATCACCAAGATTCAGCATCAGCTGGGAGATCGTCCAGCTGCGGTGGTCCCAAAGCCCCAAGATGAATGGAATGCTGAGGACAGAAAGCGGAATCAGCTGGATTCCATTGCACATGAGCTGATCCTTGCGTGCCTTCCAGAATCGCTGATGGAGGACGCACTGCGGTTTGATACTACTAAGGGAGTATGGGATTTTCTTGATAGTTTATGTCAAGAAACTGACCAAATGAAACGCAACAAATTGCAGGTTGCGGTGGATAAATATGAGTCCTTCCAGATGCTGACTGGAGAAACCATCAAGGAGATGGAGGCGAGATTCAACGCCATTGTCAGCGAGCTGAAGTCTCTGGGCAGGGAGTACGAAAATGCTGATCTTAACTCGAAGATCCTGTCCAAGATGCCGAAGGAGGATTGGTTTGTGAAAACCACCGCACTAAAGGAGAAAGATTTATCCAAACTAACTCCTAAAGAAGTGTTTGCTCAGTTGCAGGCACATGAATGGGATATCCAGATGGTGAATAAAAACGAGGCTATCAGGAATGTTGGATCCCCCAGCGTTAAGGCTCAGGACGAAGCTTACTTCGTCAAGAAGGACTTCAAGCGGATGCCCAAGAAGCCCTTCCATGCTGACAGGCCTGCTGGGCAGACCAACCAGCCGAAGGAGATCCCATCCACGTCAGGATCTTACTCCAAAAGTGGCGAGAGCTCTATCGCTGAACTTGAGCAGCAAATGAAACGACTGGCCGTCCTACTGGAAAAGGCTAAGTCAAAGCAGGGAGTCTCTTCAAGCTCAACTGATGGGAAATTCGTCAAAAGAGCTCCTCGTGCTTGCTATCAATGCCAATCCCCTGACCATTTAAAATTTGAATGTCCGCAGGTGGACAAAACTGAGAGGGAACGGCTGAAGAAGCTCTTTGAAGAGCGTGCCTCCAAGGCAGTTGCCAAAGCCATGCTGACAAGGACTGAAGTTCCTGATATCCCCGACCATGATGATGGGGAATACGAGTCAGATGGAGAGTCTGAAGAAGAAGCTCTTCTGGCATTCATGGCTGCTCTAGGAGAAGTGTCAGCTGAAGAAGATGCTGACAAGGAAGAACATCTGGCATTGACTGCTGATGATGAGGTACAATCAGATCCTCAATTGCATATCATGCCTGTTCAAATCATAGACGATTCTAAGTCGCATTGCTCCGACTCAGAAGATGTCACTTTAGATGTTCTTCAGCATGAGTTTTTAAAATTTTATGAAATGAAAAATGTTTTAGCTGGCGAAAACACTTCGCTGAAAAATCAAGTTTCCATTTTGACCAGTGAGATTGAAAAATCTAGGTCACTCAGCGAAGAGCTAGAAACTTTGAAAAAGGCTCATTTCGACTTGCTCCAAGATTTTCAAAGTACAAAAACTGAGCGAGATAACCTTCACAGTCTCGTTCTGGAGCAAGAAAATAAAATCAATTTTCTAAACAAGGGCTCTAAGGATTTAGAGGCAGCTCTAAGTCATTGGAGAAAACCTTATGATAAATCCGGGTTGGGATTTACAAATGATTCGAGCATAAACCAACCCAATGCTGGTAAGGGTAAGGGCAGAATGGTAAATATGTCAGCACCAGCTGGTGCTGCCAGCATACCTCGTATGGCTGATCAGCAAAGGAATCATCAGCCCAGATATAGAGGTGAGTCATCACGACAACAACCTCGACTGGCAAATTCCTCTGCTGACAAGACGCCAGCACACCCTAAGAAGCTGACTAAGCCAAAATATTCCAAGGCAAGGAAGTCAGCACCAGCAGCCAGTGGAACCCGACAGCCAGCACCAGCTGTCCAGAGGTTCCACACACAACCTTATAAGTATGCCAGTTGCCAGCATACTTACAAGGGGTCCCACTCTCAGCAGAATACTGAGAGAAGGACAATTCCCGATAGGAGGAATACCTATTGGAGGCCTGAGCCCAATCAAATGTTTTCATCAAGGGCTAGGAAGGCTAACCACCGTGGTCCACAGTTCCAAAGACCACCAGGGCAGCACAAGCGGTCGGAAAGAAATTTCCGATCTCCTCAGAAGAAGAATACTTCTAGAGGAACTGCACACACAGCCACACCTTCCAAAAACAATTCCATGCATTATTTTAAGAGGAAGGGAAAGGCCATGAGTGATGTCAGCAAGGGTAACACTGAGCTGAAGATTACTCAAATCTGGATTCCGAAAGGAATGTTCCAGAGATCTAACCCTGCAGGACCCGCTGATGATCGGGGACCTAAATGATTTCATTTTTCTTGCAGGAACAGGATCATGCGTATCAGCTTCAGAGGTCGAGCGAGTGGATCATTGACAGTGGTTGCTCCGCTCATATGACTGGTGAGGAGTTCTTGTTTTCGGAGCTCACCAAGGTCAGAGGACCTCCAGTTATTTTTGGTGATAACTCCAAGGGCAGAGTTATCAGCAAGGGATGCATAGAGAAGGATGATGTGCGTATTGTCAACGTGTACCTTGTTACCAACCTGAAGCACAACCTCCTGAGCATCAGCCAGCTGTGCGACAATGGTTACACCATTGTGTTTGACAAATCCGGGTGCCAGATCAAGAATGAAGAATCTGGCGAGACCAAGCTGAAAGGTGTCCGCAAAGGAGGGTTGTATGTCGTTGACTGGCAAAGCGGGAAGACTGATACATGCTTTGTTGCCACCAGTTCCATGGAGACCAACTGGCTGTGGCACAAAAGGTTAAGTCATTTGAATTTCAAAACTATTAATTATCTAACCAAGCATGATCTTGTAGATGGTCTTCCCAAGGGCGGGTTCAAGAAGGAAGGGATTTGCAAGGCCTGCCAGCAAGGCAAACAGACCAAGAAATCCTTCAAGAGCCAGTCGCCAGTTCACCCTAGTACCAGTCAGGTACTCGAGCTGTTACATATGGACCTGTTTGGACCAGTAACGCCGCAAACCATTGGAGGAAGACGATATTCGCTGGTGGTAGTCGATGACTACTCGCGCTATACATGGGTGAAGCTTCTCAGAACAAAGGATGAGGTGAAGGTGATTCTTCCAGAGTTGATCATCCAAGCTCAGAAGCAGAGAGAAGCTGTCGTGAAGCGAATTCGTTCGGACAATGGGACTGAATTCTGCAACGGTCCGCTGATGGATTTTTGCGCGGAGGCCGGGATCAAACATGAGAGATCTACACCAAGGCAACCACAGCAAAATGGACTGGCAGAACGTAGGAACAGGACGCTGAAGGAAGCAGTCCGATCCATGCTGGCTGAGTCTGGTTTGGGTCAGAGTTTCTGGGGAGAGGCGTTGGTGACTGCTTGCTATACTCAGAATAGGAGCGGGATCAACGACAGACTTCAGAAAACTCCCTACGAAGTGTACTTCGGTCGTAAGCCTACTTTAGCTCATCTTCGTGCATTCGGTTCTCCATGTTATATCCATAATAATGGGAAGTCGAACTTAAATGCTTTCTCGCCTAAAGCTGATGAGGGTGTGTTTGTCGGATATGGACACCCCTCTCACAAGGGCTATAGAGTATTTAACAAGACGACCCAGCTTGTGGAAATAACATGCAATGTTGTTTTTGATGAAGCTACTTTAGTGCGCAGGACCTTACGCCAACTGGCTGAAGATGTCCCTGAGGTCAATGATGTCAATGACCAGTTGGGCAGGAACTCTTCCAATGCTCAACCAACTGGTTCGACTAGACCGATGAATGGATCTTCACAACCAGTTACCTCAGGTGCCCATCAGCAACCTGAGAGGGTCGGTGATGCAAATGACCTTGCTGAGACCTTACACTCAATCTCCCTGAGTGGACCCAGTAACAATCTAGGGGGAATCCCTACTGGCCTTTTTGAAGAAGAAGGCAGTAATGGACCAGCTGGAGAGGATGTTCCAGCTGATGCTGACAACATTGGTGGAGATTCAGACAACCAGTCAGACGGTGATGCTGATGAAGTTGTTCCAACTGGTGAAGGTCCAGCACCAGCTGATGTTGCAGCTCCGACTGGTGGAAATGTGGAAGCACCAGTCGTCAGGACAGATGAACCTGTTTCACAGCCGGCACCAGCAGTCGCTGGTCCTCCCAAATGGCTGAGGGATCACCCATCTGATGCTATTCTCGGTGATCCGGAAGGTTCTGTCCAGACTCAACACGGCAGAGCGCTCTTATCTTGCTTTATTTCTCAGATGGAACCTACATCCATCAAAGATGCGCTCGAATCTGCCGATTGGATCAATGCCATGCACGAAGAGCTTGCGGAGTTCACTCGCAACAATGTTTGGGACTTGGTAGAGAGACCATCACACCAGTCAGTGATCGGCACCAAGTGGGTTTTCAAGAACAAGCGAGATGAAGATGGCATTGTGGTCCGGAACAAGGCTCGTTTAGTCGCCAAGGGCTATAGACAGTGTGAAGGCATCGATTTTGATGAGACCTTTGCACCAGTTGCAAGAATGGAGGCGATACGGCTGTTTTTGGCTTATGCAGCGTATCACGGCTTCACGGTGTTCCAGATGGACGTGAAGAGCGCATTCTTGAATGGCGAACTAAAGGAGGAGGTATATGTAGAGCAACCTCCTGGATTCGAAATTGGCACCAAAGTGTACAAGCTAAGGAAGGCCCTGTATGGATTGAAACAGGCGCCCAGGGCTTGGTATGATACACTATCTCAGTTCCTCACCAGAAATGGATTTCGAAAAGGGAAGATCGATCGGACTCTCTTTCTTCTCAACGATGGAGCTGACATGCTGATGGTGCAGATCTATGTCGATGACATCATCTTCGGATCCAAGAACATATCTCTCTATGAGAAGTTTTCTAAGCTGATGCAGACCTCATTCCAGATGAGTATGATGGGCAAGCTGACATACTTCCTAGGACTTCAAGTCCAGCAATCAGCTGATGGTATTTTTATCAGCCAGCGGAAGTATGCCAAGGATCTTATTCAGAAATATTGCCCAGAGAAGACTAAGTCTCTAAGGATCCCGATGAGTACCAGCTGCCAGATATTTCTTGATGAGCAAGGGGAATCAGTTGATCCTACTATATACCGAAGAATTATTGGATCACTCCTCTATCTCACTGCCAGCAGACCCGACATTTCTTATTCAGTCGGAGTGTGTGCCAGATTTCAAGCTAATCCTAAGAAGTCACACATGGAAGCTGCTAAACGGATTGTGAAATATCTGAAGGGGACAGAATCTCTTGGAATATGGTATCCCAGAAATGATGAGCTTACACTTATCGGATATTCAGATTCAGATTTCGCTGGATGCCGTATTGACCGCAAGAGTACCAGTGGTACGTGTCAGTTTCTCGGACACAAGCTGATTAGCTGGTTCAGCAAAAAGCAGCACTCTGTAGCTACTTCTACCACTGAGGCTGAGTATGTTGCCGCTGCCAGTTGCTGTGCTCAAATTATTTGGCTCAAGCAACAACTGGCTGATTATGAAGTGGACACTGGCTGTGTTCCTATTTATTGCGACAACAACAGTGCTATGTGCATCACGAAAAATCCGGTTCATCACTCCAGGACCAAGCACATAGACATTCGACATCACTTCATTCGTGATCATGTCGAGAAGAAGGATGTCAGCGTGGACTACATTCGTACTGAAGATCAACTGGCTGACATCTTCACAAAGCCCCTGCCAGAAGCAAGATTCAAGGAGTTATGCATCAAACTCGGTCTTATGGAGATTGATGCGAGCCTTAATGATGAGGAAGAATGAGTCCAAGCTCTCATTCTGTTCTTGATTCTCTGGCGTATGCTGATTACAACTGAGTCCAAGTTCTCAGTTGTGGTGTTTCTCGACTAGTGGTGTCTACCAACCACAGATGATATCTACTGGCGGACTTTATCCCTCAATTGTCCAAGGAAATGAGTCCCAGCTCTCATTTCATCTTGCCAGCTTTTATCTTCCGCTGAAGCGAAATTGGGTCTCAGCTGCCACCTTCTAGCAGTGTTGAAGAAATGGATCCACTTCCAGTTGCCAGCAGATAACTGGTGGTCATTCCCACGACTGGCGAAAATTGAGTCCAAGCTCTCAATTTTGGTTAAGGTCGCTAGTCTGATCATCAAGTGGTATCAGTTGCTAACTGATGAGTTTGCCAGCAGGACGTGCTACCAGCAAGTGGTTGATTTCTCAAGTGGTCTCAGTTGCTAACTGATGATGTATATCTACAAGGTGATATCAGCTGCTAACTGAAGAAATTATCATCAAGTTGAGAAATGGCTCTTCAATAAGTGGTATCAGTTGCTAACTGATGAGTTTGCCAGCAGAATGTATTATAAGCATGTGGTATCAGTTGCCAACTGATGAAGAGGCCAACCAGTTAGGGGGAAGTATGCGACTGGCGTATGCTGGTGATGCCCAGCCAAGCCAGCTGTCGCAGAAATGGCGGGATCGTTCGAATCCGATGGCGTATGCGGATCTCCGAATTTAATGCGGCATTTAATGCCACATTTAATGTGCACAGTGGCTGCGCAGTCCGACGTTTGGTTTCCACCAACTGCAGCGCACCACGTCAGCACCACGTCGTGCAGCACGTCAGCACGACCACGCCCGTCAACACAGGGAATCGGGCCTGCTGATGACCGTAGATCTCCGCGTGCTGAGCGTTGATCCTAGTCGTAGATTCCTGCATGGACTCGAGTATAAATACTCGAGGTCCCTCACCGGAGAAACCTTTTACGATCCTTCACATTTTTCCAGCCCTAATCTCCTGAGATTATGGCTTCATCTTCACGCCCCCCAACTGATAATCCCCCGGAAGACAACCCACCTTCCACATCTTCATCGTCTGGTGAACCCAGACTACCAGTTGCCGAGCAACACATGCCGACGTACACCGGCATTGTGAAGATTGAGGATATTGACTATACTTATCCGTTCGCGCGACTTGTTGCCCTGAACAAGCCGGCAACCCGTGATCGGTTGTCAAATGCCCAAGTCCGAGCCGCACAAGTTCAAAAGGAGAAGATCCTCAACGATAAACTGGCCAGAAAGAACCATGGGGAGGAGCTGATCGAGATGATCGATCATGAAGGCCTCCGACAGTATCTGACGGCGGCGCCCCAGACTTTCCATCCGCACCTGGTGGCGGAGTTCTACGCACGGGCGGTGATCGCCGACGGCGAACGGTCCTTCACCACTTCGGTGTTTGGACACCTGATCACCGTCTCCCCCGAGTACCTCGCCGAGATGTTCGGGCTAAGGAACGAAGGCGAGGATATGGCTACCTACCTTCAGAACAACACCGTCGAGTTCCAGAAACGCTGGACCCAGTGGAAGAAGGCGGAGGTGACCACCTTCCGGACTGGAATGAGAAAGTCCGAGATGGACGAGTTTTGGCAGATGGTGTGCGACATAGTCGTACGAATGCTGCAGTGCGAAGTGGGGTCGTACGCAGAGCTGAGCATCCGGAAGTTCTCCGTGATGAGTGCCCTTGCTGACGGGATTCAAGGGAACTGGGCCGAATTCCTTTATGGCCGGCTCCTGGAACACGTCGGCAGAAACATCGACGTTCCGACTAAAGGGAGGTTTGCCCATTCCGTATCCTTTGGGCTTCGTATCAGCCGCCTACTGGAGATGGAGTTGGGTGATGGGGTGGACCAGGGTGAGCAATTGGTCAGTTCGGACTTCATCCCTCCGACCAAGGAGCAAGCCAAACTCCCCCGCCCAGACTACAAGAAGCCCAGGAGGCTGCAGGGGAAGACCTCAGTGAACCCTTCTGAGGGTGTCTCTGAGGAAGATGAGGTGGATGAGGGCGAGCAACTGCCAGTTATGGCTCGCCCGCTGACTGAAGAAGAAAGGGCTGCGCTCAAGCGCCAGCGAGAGACTGAGCGTCTCTTCGCCCAGCTGGGAGATGCAGTGGAAACGGCCACTGGCATCCATCCCCGGGACATCCGCATCGTCCCTACTGACGAGCCATCCCAGAAGAAGCCCAAAAGACCCAAGAAGCATCAGCATCAGCAGCCACATCAGGCACTGGTTCTTGGTCCAGCTCCAAGGAACATATTGGGACAGACCCAGGAGGAGCAGCTGGAGATTATGACCCGGAAGAGGAAGAGGGTCCAAACCAGAGCTCAGCGGGTGATGGAGCAGGCTAAGAAGGAGAGAAGTGCCTCCATTGTCAGGAGGAAGCAAGCCAAGGCAAGGCTGAAGGCCTTGGCAGCCCAGCGAAAATTAGAGGCTGAGCTGGCAGCCCGCGATGAAGCCTATGCCAAGGTGCAGGCTGAGCATGCAGCCAGGCGCCAGGAGGAGCTGGCTGAACAGCTGAGGCTGGCAAGTAAGGGCAAAGGAAAGGCTGATGAAAGTCCAAGTGCCAGCCCACCAGCTTCCCCACCACCAGGCGAGATTTTACCAGAAGATACATATCAGCGCCTGCTGGTGATGGGAGTCGACGAGGACATCATGTCCATAGTCGAGCACTACCAGCCGGATGAGGAAGAGGCTGGGAGCCCGCTGGCTGCGCAAGGAGATGCCAGTGGAAGCGGAGTTGCCGAAGAAGGCCCGCTGGCAGTGCAAGGGGTTGCCAGCGGAGGAGTTGATGAGCGGGCGACCACCCCGGAAAAACTGGCGGAGGAGAAGGAAGAGAAGGAGGCAGAGAAGGAAGAAGAGATGGATGTGGAGACTGGTGCAAGGACTGCTGGGAAGGCTCCCATTGTTATCTCTGATGATTCTGAAGAAGAGGAGCCACCAGTTGTCCAGCACTCCACAATCCAGAGGATGGAGCCAAGGAACCTGTTCCCAGATTTTGCAAAGGAAGGGAAGGCTCAGCTCGGTCGTCAACAGTCCCAAGGAGCCTCAACTTCTGGACGACCAGCGACATCCTCACCAGCATAGTCTCGACGTGCTGATTCGCGACCACGACGTGACATAACCGTCAGCATCCTCAATTACAACGTGGTCGACGCTGATGAATATGAGGAAATGGTCAATGGACCCCATCGGTGGGAGTTACGCGGGGAAGAGGCCTTCGACACCTCTCAAGTGCCTGACTACAGCATTCTCAACATCATTCCCTTCCGCGGGCTCCCCCACCAGTCGGTCTTAGCTTCCCGCATCCAGGACTGGTGCCTGCCCCTGAGGCCGATGGAGTTCTACAACCGTACTCTGTATGAGTACGCAGAAAATATCACGGTGGAGGTCGAGGATGCCGTTGATCTCGACATGTTTAATGACTTCCGGTATCTGTGGTTTGTCAACCCGACCCTGTACTGTGAGCTGCGGCGATGGAGGATCTTTGACCGTGTGGAGCGGTATCTCACGGTGGAGAAGCGCTCAGTTCTGTACGCTAGGCTGGGGCTGGAATACTGGAGGAATGAAGAGGACTGGGCGAATGAATTCATGGATACATTAACTGACGAGCCAGAGCCCTTGTCCCTTAGGCGTGTCCGGCAGCGAGTGCAGAAGATTCTTGATTATCGCCTAAGGACTGGCAGCTCAGGACTCCCGAAGCCAAGGCGTGTCCGAGTGCCCTTTCTCCAGTTCCACCGCACCAGCCGGGGCTTTCAGGTGGTCTACGCTCTCCGAAGGATCCGAATACTGATTGCCCTCCCACCGCTCCTCCTCTACTTTGCCCGTCTGTTCGATATGGCAGCCACTGAGTTGCTAATTGATCATGTGGTGGAGGAGGATCCCTCTCGCAGCAGATGGCTGGTCCCTGCAGTCGCTGGTGCTCCGAATGTTGTGGAGCTGGAGCCCGTTGACTGGGTGGAGGCGGACTTTGCAGAAGATCAAGTCCCACCAGCATCAGCTGAGGTGCTGGTGGAGGAATCAGCTGAGGAGTCAGCGTCAGCAGCAGCAGCAGCACCAGCAGCCGCTGCAGAGAAAGTTGTGGATGGGGCATCTGGCGCTGATATAGTGATGGCTGAAGCCTCATCTGTTGAGCCCCCCACTTCGATG
Source organism: Plectranthus barbatus (assembly GCA_026898455.1). Classification (NCBI taxonomy): domain Eukaryota; kingdom Viridiplantae; phylum Streptophyta; class Magnoliopsida; order Lamiales; family Lamiaceae; genus Plectranthus; species Plectranthus barbatus. The sequence continues at coordinate 200,223 of JAPKLW010000409.1, forward strand.
GCCCTGTCAGCAGAGCCTCTCTCCGAGGTCCATCCGCCTGCGCAACTGGTTGCTCTCATTGATGCCAGGATGGACCAGCGCTTTTCTTCCTACCGAGCAGAGATGGCGCAACAAATGGAGGCTTTCACCTCTGGGGTGAACTCCTTTTTGGCGCGGATCCAAGAGGGGGAAAGGGCGCGAGCAGTCGCTGATGAGGAGAGGGCTCGGCTTGCTGCGGAAGAGCGTCGCATTGCTGCTGAGGAGCGCTTGAAGAGGGAACAAGATATGGCGGCTCTTACAGAGATCTTGAGGAATTTAGCAAAACGCAATCAATCACCTGGATCCTCATCTCAGCCATAAGTCTTGTACTCTTCATTTTTTGTGTAAGTAATTTTGTATCAGTTAGACTAGTCAGTTTTTAATCCTGTACTTGTAATTGTAACATCATTAATGGATTGATTACTGACGGGTTGACGACAATTTCTCATTGTCCAACTAATGTCAACTTTTTACTTACCAGCTGAACTTACACATTCAGTGTAATCAGCACCAGCACTCATTTTGATACTTTGTTGATTCTAATCTGGCTCAGAGTTTTACTTCAAAATTTAATCGAGCAATATCTCTCCTGGTTTGAGGGGGAAGATTTTTAGGTTAGAGCTGATGTGAGGAAGTAGTTTCATGGGTTTAGATCTGATAGGTTTATTTGTAAAAACCCAGAAATGCTTTGTAACTTTCCTCATCAGCTGAGTGCTCGCTGGTTAGGCTTTGATCGCACCAAAAAGGGGGAAATTGTTGGGAAATCTGGCTAAGTTTCCCTTCTCCAGTTGATAGCTTAGATCTTAGATTTGGTGTTTAAGTGTTTTGGTGGATCAAATCCTAAGTCCAACCAGCGTCAGTTTGTCTCTAGAATAGCTCTAGTCTCAAATGTAAAGTCCTGTTTAGGTGTTTTGAGTTGTAAGTCGCAGCTGATCAAGACTCATGCTGGCTATTGTTCACCAGCATGAGATGTGCTTACCAGTTGAGGGATGCCTCACCAGCAAGCGGCTGACAAAGACTCGTGCTGACACTGTTCATCAGCATGGAGTAGAGCTATTGACTGGTTACTGTTCACCAGTTGGGAAGATTTCACCAGCAGGAGGCTAAGAGATCTTACCAGCAAAATATGTGTTCTGGCTGATACTATTCACCAGCGGTGAAGCCACCAGTCACGGGAGATTCCAAGAGATAACATCAGACGAATTGGTAGACCTTGATTGTGCTAAGGAAAGTCACCAGCAGAGACTGCCAGCACAAGATCACCAGTATGATCTACCAGTCGGAGGTTATCAGCAGAATTCAAGATTCGCTCTCCCAGAGTCTTAGAGACAAAAAGAAGATTCGTCGAGGAATTAACTGACAGAGTATGACTTTAAGGAGGATACCTTAAAGTCTATCAGTTCAAGACTACCAGTTCCGATTCCTCGTACTGACGAATAGTGCCGTTCTGACATAAAGAGATCAATGTCAGATAAAGTGGACAAAAGCATGGCGCTTTCCGGAAATTCCTACCTGCCGCCTGCAGAAGGACATGCGAGGACAGAGACTTTTCCGGATGTGTCCAAACGGCTAGTAAATTTGAATGGGATCCCTCGTCTATAAATACCTGGGATCCATCAACATTCAATACTCTTAACTCTTGACCTACCGAAAGCTCAAACGCATTCATATCAGCGATTAAGCAATCTTTCGAGGCTTTTCTTAAAGCTACTCCGTGTGTCAATCATTTGAACACGAGACTCCAAGCTTCTAGCTTGTGAGTTATTGATCTCATTTGGTGTTCTTTCTCATTCCGAGGAAGAACATAGCAGCTCTTGAGCCAGCCAGCTCCAGAGTTATTACGGGCAGTTTTGCCGCCAGCAAGAGTCAAGTTCTTGGGAGAACTCAACACCCAATCAGTCGGAGGAGGAGGTTGAAGTGACGTGCTCGCACTCCATCCATCTGACGAGAGTTGAAGAAGGACAAGGACCGGGAGCGGTTGATCCAGTGGACTGGTAGACGAGGCATCTACCAGCTGGAAATAGATCGTAGGAAATCTTGTACCGGATTACTCTTTTTAGTGAATTTCCAGTGCTTCGACTGGAGAGTGGACGTAGATCTGTTGATCGAACCACTATAAAATATCCTTGTTATTTACTGCTTTCAGCATTTACTTACTGATTTAAAACCCAGCACCCAAGTGCTGGAGTATAACTGAAACCAGTTTATAACTGTGCCAACTCGACTCTAAAATTTTCTAAGTCCTGAGTCATCAGCTGACCAGCCAGTTGCCAGTCAGCTGAATACTCAGTTGCCAGTTGACTTACCAGCTGACAAGGTCCCAGTCAGCTGTGTAACCAACAGAGTGCAAGAAACGAACTTACGTATTTTCCGCTGCCAAAGTATACCCTGATATCCGGGACCAACACCTGTGATAATCAAGGTGCTTTGTAGCTGGCAAAAAATGAGGTTCATCATGAGAGAACTAAGCACATCGATGTGAAGTTCCATTTTATTAGAGATGTGATCGCAGCTGGTGAGGTCGAGCTGCACAAGGTAAATACCCTAGATAATCATGCGAATATGATTACAAAGCCAGTTCCATGTACTAAGTTTGAGTACTGTCTGAAACTGGTCAAACTGTTGAAGTCGAATTGAAGAGGAGGTGTCAAGCCAAGGTGATATTGAGCCTAAGGTGGAGAATTGTTGGAGTAGTCTCAATATTTAGCTTGAAAAGTAGTTTGCTAGTGGGTCTGAGACTGGGTCGAGTGTAGTTCGATGGAAGTGGGTTGAGCCGTGTAGGTTGAGGAACTCGATGAGCAGTTCGAGTTGGCTGGATATGGAAAAGATATGGTGCATATCTTGTTTCCTTGTTGAACAAGATTCATCCTTATCATTATTAGATTTGGATAGGAATAAATCTATTAGAGATAGATTTAAATTTAGATATATCTTACCATATCTAGGTTTTATATTCCTTATGTATCTAGGAATATCTCCCTATAAATACCCCTGCTCCTCTCCAATTGTAATTGTCCATTATAGTCACATACTTTGTATTTTCTTCACCATAATAATATCATCACCGAAGAGGCTTGAAGAGTGAACGTAGAGCATACCTCGAACCACTATAAATTCTTTGTGTCATTTAATTTATGTTAGTTATTTGTGTCTGCAATTGCTTCAATTCACAACATTTCACATAAGGTTGGAAGTCAACAGAAAAAGGACAAATAACTACTACTTAAGCTTGAAAGAGCGCGTGGATGTATCCAATGGATATATTGCAAAGGAGGACTATAATTAGCCTTTTCGGGAGAAGAAAAGAGACATTTTTCAATATTATGAGACTTTACATAAGAGAAGGAAGTTTTTATCATGCAAACTCTAGAAAATACTTAAAAAGTTCTTTAATTCACTCAAACACTCAAGAAACTCAAATCTATGTTCAGAAATCCGATCTCTTTCATGCAGCTGACAAGACCTCTTTGGTTCAACAAGAGAAAGTGTTGAATATATTATCCTTCCAGGGTAATTTAATTGTAGAGCTCATCTCTGAAGTGTGGACAAACTTGACGAATTTATTGTGTGCGTGTACAAGGCAAATATATCCATCTACAAAGGTTGTCTGTTGTAAAAAGGTTGCATAATCTGTTTAGTGGATCTCCTTCCTATTGACAGGAAAAAAAAGTGGATGTAGGAATTTTGAGATCCCGAATCACTATATATATCTTTGTTCATTTAATGTTTTTCTTACCCGCTTTACTTGATTATTTAACAATTTTTTCTCTGAAACTATCAGTTTACAACTGTGTTAAAGTATTAAACTGAGTACTAATCACTGCTTGACTACTTTTTCTAAGATAAAAGGAAAAATGTAACTGATACAGGGTCCACTAGTTACACACACAGTTCCGCACATTGTTTACTCTGATTTTATTTGCGCATACTCAAATCAGTTAACTGATTGCATATCTTTCAGCTCTAACTGCACTTAGCTAGTTGGGACCAACAATTAGTATCAAAGCAGTTGGTTCTTTGAACAGACTGCTTTGAGCAACAACAAACCCTAAACCCTAAACCCTCTGCTATGTACTTAGCATAGCAGAGGTGCTAAATGCACCCTTTCTTACCACTAACACATTATTTCAAATATTAAATCAAATTTATAAAAAAATGGTGTGTGGTGGAAAAGGGTGTGTCTAGCTAGATTAGCTTAAACTTATAATGCTTGTATAGGAATTATCAAGTTGTATTAGAAGCTAATTTAAAAGCCATAGGGGATATGTTGGCGCATTCTTCACCAACAAATAGACTTGTATTGGTTGTTGGCTAACACTCTCTTACTAGCAAAGCGTTTGTGAAGGAGTTGGCTTACACGTCATCATTAGTTGGAGGATTACCAGCACAGAGCTTATTAGAAAGACGTAACCAGCAAGGCACTACCCAGTCAGCTAGAAGACACACTCAAGCAAGGACCTTCTCAAGACTAGACTTTAAAATTGGACAACTTAAAGTCTGATGTATTCAAAGGCTTGTTCGTTCTAGGAATTAACAAGCAAATATTCCTTGGACTAGTTAAAAGAGCCATTCTGATGATGCGGTAAAAGGTCATATGCTATGATAGAAAGGACACTGCAAGTTAGAAAAAATAAGACTTCGACATGACGCATACCTTTTAACTCACAACGGATCCAAACGGCAAAGAGATTCAAACCTTCCAAGGAGCGCCTATAAATACAGACCGCATTTCACCTTGAGAAGGTTATAGAACCAATTGATCTAAAAATTCTTATCTTTCTTGAATCTCTATCGGTTTCTCAAAAGCTATCATTTCCTTATCTTAATGCTTTCAAGCTGATTTTATCAGTTTCCTGTGTTCATTTTTGAACACGAGTCTCTGTGCTTTTAGCAAGAGCTATCTCTATTATCTTACTCCTTGAGTGTTAGGAATTTTCTTAGAGAAATCCTTTCTTTACTTTTTGTGTTTTGGTGGGTCAAAGGTTGTAAAAGCCATCTTAGTCAGTTTTTCAGTTTCTAAAGTTCTAAAACTATAATACTTGTATAGGATTAATCGAGTTGTAATAGAACTTAGTGACTAAAGACCAAGCATAGGAAATGCTCGACAACTAAAGAAGCGTACGTGCTTGAAGTATGCACTTGAAACTTGGTTTTCACCAAGTATGGCCTTGACTAAGACTGAGTTTGGGTACTCAGTATAGGGTTTACCATACTGACTTGGAGAAGTTAGTATGAGGGATTTTCCATACTGACTATGGGAAGTCAGTATGAGGGTTAGCCATAATGACTATGGGAAGTCAGTATGAGGGCTGGCTATACTGACTATGGGAAATCAGTATAAGAGCCTCTACCTTGAAAGCACGAGCTATTCGAAGTCATCGAAGCTCGGTCAGACATCGACATATTCATGCCTAAGTAAAAGTCAGTACGAGGATACCCAAACTTGGGTTCCTCAAACTGAAACTTAGTCTAACGTAAAGTTAGTGAAAAGTACACTGACACAGCAGAGCAGAAGCAGACCTATAGTATGGGCTATGATTGGACGATATCTTCCATGAGTCCAACGATTGGATTTATGTGTCTAACGGGCAGAAATTCAAGATGATCGAAGGATTCCTCTATAAATAGGTTTTCCACAACCTTAAATGATTACGAACTTTGAACGAAAAGTGACGAATTCCACTCTACAAAGAGCATATATGTAAACCATATCTCTGCTAAAACTCTCTGAATTTTCGTGTTTCTTTACACAAGACTTGAGTTCCTGACCCAAGTTATTACTCCATGTTATACTCTCTTAGGACGAGGCTGAAGCTTTTTAGCAAAAGCTTTCCTTTGGTGAATATATCTTTCTAAGATATATTCATAGTAGTCAGTTTCCTACTCTGGGATTCTGATTCTCACGGGCTTTTGCCAACCACCTGAGTTCTGGGAAGAACAACAAACATCCAACCACCAAGAAGAAGGTTGAGGGGTGCTGTCCTCACTTTAACCTGAAGACTAAGCATACAAGGAGTTCCTAGGCGAGTGACCACAGCAGGCCAAAGGACGGAGTGTCAATGGGTTGTGTATAGATTATAAGGAGGCTTGTATTTACTTAGTGATTTATCCAGACCAAGGGTTGTATTTTTAGATCCAAACCACTATAAAAATATCTTGTGTTCTTTACTGCTTTCATTTAAATTTTTGTCTTATTTTGTTTCGCAAACTGACTTACAAAACCTTCAATACTTGTCCAAGTATTGAAGTGTATATACTATGATCAACGCCATGCAAGAGGAGCTTGCATAGTTAAGAAGAAATGAAGCATGGTACTTGGTGGATCGACCAAATCATCAGTCAGTTATCGGCAGCAAATGGGTCTTCAAGAAAAAGAGAGACGAGATGGGGAACATAGTAAGGAATAAAGCAAGGCTCATACCAAAGGGGTATGCTCAATGTGAAGGGATCGACTTCGATGAGACTTTTGCTTCATTGGCTAGACTTGAAATTATTCGACTATTCCTTGCTTATGCCGCTCACATCAACTTCACAGTTTTCCAAATGGATGTGAAGAGTGCCTTTTTGAACGAGGAGCTCAGAAAAGAAGTATATGTGGAACAGCCCCCAGGCTTTGAAGAAGAAAATCAAGTTTATAAATTAAGGAAGGCTCTCTATGGGTTAAAGAAAGCACCCCGAGCTTGGTATGAGATGTTGTCTCAGTTTCTCCTCAAGAATGGTTTCCAGATAGGCAAAATCGACACAACACTGTTCAGGATCAAGGATGGAGTAGACATTCTTCTTGTACAAATCTACGTCGACGATATTATATCCAGATGCAGAAACTTGAAGTTGTGTAAAAAATTTGCCCAACTTATGCAAAGCAACTTCCAGATGAGCATGATGGGCAAATTGACTTACTTTCTGGGTCTTCAAGTAATTCAGTCCGAAGGAGGAATCTTCATCAACCAGAAGAAGTATACCAAGGACTGGATCAGCAAGTTTTGTCCAGAGAAGACCAAGCTCTTGAGGATTCCTATGAGCCCAAGTGCTCAAATCAGCCTTGATGAAGAAGGTGAAGCAGTCAACCCAACCGTGTACAGAGGCATTATTGGGTCACTACTATACTTAACTGCAAGTAGGCCAGATATTTCCTACTCAGTTGGAGTATGTGCGAAGTTTCAAGCTAATCCAAAGAAGTCGCACATGGAGGCTGCCAGAAGAATAGTCAAATACCTCAAAGGGACAGAATCCTTAGGTATTTGGTATCCCAAAACTGATGAACTTACTCTTAATGCTTACTCAGATTAAGATTTTGGAGGATACAAAATCGACCGGAAGAGCATAAGCAGAACATGTCAGTTCTTAGGACACAAGCTTGTAAGTTGGTTCAGCAAGAAGCAGTATTCAGTAGCCACGTCAACAACCGAAGCTAAGTATGTTGCTGCCGCAAGTTATTGTGCTAAAGTGCTTTGGATCAAGCAACAATTGCTTAACTATGAAGTCGAAACTGGGTGTATTCCAATCTACTGTGATAATAATAGTGAAATGTGCATCATGAAGAACCCAGTTCATCATTCCAGAGCCAAGCACATCGACATAAGACATCATTTCATAAGAGATCATGTCGAGAAGAAGGACGTGTCTGTAGAGTACATTCGTACTGAAGACCAACTTGCAGACATCTTCACCAAACCACCCCTTGAGACCAGATTCAAGGAACTCTGCATCAAACTTGGATTATTGGAGTTCGATGAGATTCTAATTGAAGAGGAGTAAATGCGGAAACTGTGTCCCAGCTCTCAGTTTTTCTTATATTCTCCCTTATTCACAAGTGGTGTCACTGACACATTCATCGAAAGGAAAGATTAATGAAAAAAATTCGTTGAATGATGATCAATCGTTGATTCAAACTGAGTTCAAACTCTCAATTTTTACAGACTTGTTGTATTTCTTAGCATCGAGACTTCATACTTAACCAATCTTTGAAGAAAATCCTTTCAAGTGGTGTCTACGCAACACAGTATTAAGTTCCCCACCTAGCCAAGTGCTGAAAAGATCGTTCATAGAGGCGTCCAAAATAGATGAAGAAACTTGCTTTCAACTAAGTTTCTATATGAAGGACGAGTTCTCAGTATGTGCTTCCACAACATTGACAATTCTTCTGAATTACGGTGGATCATACTTACTTTTTTGAAGAAAACCAAGTTTCGGTTTCAACACTTAGAATATTTTGAAGGATGGATGTGGAATTAAACTGAGTTCCAACTCTCAGTTTAGAAACTGACTCTTAGTCAGCATAGAAGATCAAAAGACGGGATATTGAATTCCAAGGGCAATTGCATCGGTTACAATGCTATAAATGTGTATCAAGCATCGATGAATCAACATTTGATACGTGGACAACGTCGCTTCCTGATTGCTAAAATTTATTTGACTAGCGATTTAGCTAAGCTAATAATATAGTGATGAAATAAATTTATCGAATCCCAGAGAAGTGAAGTAACGAATAAAGCCTAAGTACTAAATCAATCATTTTCGGAATATTGGTTAGGAAAATAGAAAAAAGAATTTTGTGGTTGAATCCTAAAATTGAAATAAAGCAATAAATCGTAAAAGGTTTTGAAATTTGAATATGAGAAACATAGATCCTAGGGCTTTCTACCTATTATGCTATATATGTAATTATGAATCAATTAATTACCAATTTTAATTCTTCTTCGTAGTGGAACATCGGAAAAATATTATGAATTTATGGTGAGGACAATTCACAAAGTTGATTAATTAATTTACTCTACCTTTTCAGTCTCGAGAAAATATAATTAACTCCAATTAGACCTACAAATTTATTCCTACAATCGATTCTCTCTTTTCAGACAAGAAAAACAATTTGTATTATGAAAACCATGTTCCATTGAAATCCATTACCTTTTGAGTCTCTAAATTCCAACTAAATTAATCCTAACTTATGGCCAGTAAATCAAGATCGTAATAAATCCTACTTTTCATAAACTACGAATAAGAAAGGCAATTAATTCAATTCAATCATACATAGGCATAATATTCAAAACCCTAGAATCTATAGAGAATTTAGCTATGCAAAGACATAATCAGAATTAACATAAAAAAGATAAAACCTGAAATAATCTTGCATAAAGAAAAACTCGAATCCGGAATAATATTGAGTTGTTGCCACAATCTCTGAATGCAATCCAAAGGCGAAAATAAACTAAAAATATAAATTGTTGTTGTAATCTGTTTCTCCAATGAAATCTCAAATCTAACACACTAATTTTTGACCTAGAGTTGTCTTGGATGCATCCTGTCAGGCCTAGGAATTAAGATACAAATCTATCTTAAAACCAAGAAAAATCTGCCAGATTTGGGTCCGATGGGTTTTGTATACTGAAAGCATTTATTATAATGAGTATACGACGGTTTATTTCTCCTATCTGTTAAACAATCTTACATGTATGTAACAATGGTATCCTCTTGTCTCACCGATAGGGACGATCATAGGGCGTGTTGTAGATCGCAGAAGACAGTATGATCACTTGACCTAGTGAGATATAAACCTGATCACAGCCGAGACAGCGTATGAGGATACGTCTGTCCGGATGGCTACGGCATTGTCGGAATAAGTAGTCTGTCTTGGTTACTTGACATGTTGGTACGCAGGGGTGGCGTATTGATGGACCGCAGTGAGATGTATTCATCTGTCTGACATCAGCGAACACAAGATCTCGATATTGATTGAGTCAAAACCCTAACGAAGGTTTAGGGGTTTGCACGGGTTGACTGTTGCTTTGACTTGCCATGGTGGAGAACATGAGTAACGTGCTCGTATATCCGCATCTTGGGTAACAGCAGTTTGTGTAGTACCGCCTGAGACTGGGTTTAGGTAAGCATATTCGAGTAATAGGATGGGGACATTCCCTGAGGAGCTCAATAATATTCATCGTGCCAAAGTCCTGCAGGCTGATTAAGTTCAGGCACGAGTGATAAGGATTGAGTGGTACTACTCAGGAATAATAAGATATTAATTAATTGTAGTTAGAGCTTGTTAGAGGCTCCGACTAATTAATGAATGTCCGGTAACCTTAAATATGGGGATTCTCAATTAATGCAGCCCGTTCTCATAACGTGGTAATAAAGAGGTAGGTCAATATTAATTTTGTGGTGAAAAAGAATTAATATTAATTAATTAATTGTGTCCTGGGTTTTGGACATGGGAATTAATTAATTATAGGCCCACTTTATTATTTGCATTAGGTCCCAGGATTGGCCCAATAAATATGCTGAAAAAAGGCCCAGTAGCCCATTAGGGATAAAACCCTTGGTCTATAAATAGACCACTCTCTCTTGGAAACCCTAGTGACTTAATATTATTCAAATAAGTTTGAAACCCTAGGGATAGAGAGATCATTGGGCGGCGCCTGTAGTGGGGAGGAGAAGGATTTTTCTACTCCGGCCTACAACACAGATCTGTGGAATCCTCACCAGTAGCAGATCTGAACAGCATTGGGACACAGCCCTGAAGATCTAATCTGGAGAACAAATTTCTTTCTTCTTCTCTTTTATTTCGATTTTATCTACGAAATTAGGGTTCTAATTTCTGTTTCCACAAATTAAATTGAATTGCGTGGTTGAATTGGAATTGGATATTCAAACGCGAAAGATCGGATCAAACTCTACGAAATAACGGTAATTCCTTAATCCACAATTCTAAGAATTAAATTCATAGGAGCATGCTAGGTTTTATTGTGAATTTAACCGTGTGCAATATCCATAAATCGGTCCGGTTCAAATGGTTTTTGTGATTCGGTTCACTAGAAAACCCTACAATTGGTATCAAAGCGAGGTTCTTGATTTATGGCTCTATTGTGCACAATTAAATTCAATATGCATGTATGAATTTATTATGTTTTGTGGATGGTTTTTGTTCCTAGTGGCAACCCGTGTAATTCAGCCCGCGGTGGTTTATCCGTGTCGAAGGAGAAAACGGTAGCGGAAGTATGGACCAAACTGGAATCCTTATATATGAAGAAGTCCCAGGCAAATTGGCTCTATCTTAAACAGTCGTTGTATTCGTTTAAGATGCAAGAGGGAAGACCGATCAACGAGCAGCTCGACGAGTTCAATAAGTTGATCCTCGATCTGGCAAATATCGATGTGGCGATAGGTGATGAGGATCAGGCGTTGATGTTGATGAGTGCGCTGTCAAAGAGTTATTCGAATTTCAAGAAAGCCTTAATGTATGGAAGAGAGTCATTGACCGTGGATGAGGTTCAGTCTGCTCTAAGTTCGAAGGAGTTAAATGAGAAGAACGAGGTGCGAGAGAACTCTCATAGAGAAGGCTTGGTGCTAGAGTGGCTCGAGGAAGACCGGAGATGAGGAATTTCAATAGGGAAAATTCAAGGTCGAGGTCGAGGCCAAAGCTAGGATCACAGCCAAAGGTGAAGTGCTTTCTCTGCCAAAAGAAGGGACATATCAAAAGAGATTGTCCAGAGAGGCAGACGAAGCAGGAACAGAAGCAACAGGCGGATGTAGCAGTTGCTGAGCAGAAATATAACTCTGGAGAGGCATTGGTAATTTCGAATGAGCGCTTTGAGAGAGAATGGATATTGAATTCAGGTTGCACATTCCACATAACACCTAATAAGTCAAGGCTTGAAGGGTTCGAGGAGCAGGAGAACTCGAAAGTTCTTCTGGGTAACAATAAACCATGCAAGGTGGTTGGTGAAGGGATTCGTGAACTGAATCACGAAGTCCGTTTGCCAAGGATCGTTAATTAGAATATCAAAAATAAATTGCTATGCATATGAACAATCCTAGCATGCTCCAATATTATTATGCATAAGAAGGTTTATGCAGAATACCTGGATTGATGAAACCTGAAGAACGCGTGCGCAGAGATGCCCTTTGATCTTTCCCACGCACAAAGATTTAATTTCCTAACAGATTGAGGAAATTAATCTATGAAAATAATAATAATATTTTCAAAAAAACAAGGAGAGAGGGAGAAGAAAAATCCTCCTGATCTGATCTTCTGATCTGTATCCCAACTCGATCTGAAAATCTGGTGAAGATTCTCTATCAGATCCTTTGCCCGGTTGAGAAGCAGAATTTCCTCCTCGTTCTCAGATCTTGGTCGATCACCACAGCTCCCAAAAACTGGTTTGTTGTGTGCAACTTATGATCTTGTGGTGTATTGAGATCTGAGGAACTGAGGCCTATTTATAGGAAATTGCTGGACTCCTATTGGGCTTGACTTTCATGGGCCAGACCAGGGACTAGAATGCAAATAGCAAATAAGGCCTATCAATTAATTAATTCTCATATTCAACCCAGAATATAATTAATTAATTGATATTGATTCATTCCACCAGAGAATCAATATTGTCCTACCTATTTGCTACCACGTTTTGAGGTACGGGTTGCATGGGCTCGGTATATCCCCACATTTAAGGTTACAGACATTCGTTAATTAATTTAAGCTCTGACAAGCTATTTAATTAATTAACATCTTATATTCCTGAATCAATCCACTCAAACCTTTTCACTTATGCTTGAACTTAATCAGCCTGCAGGACTTAGCATAACGAACCTTTTGAGCTGTTCAGGGAATGTCACCATCCTATACTGGATGTGGTTACCTAGTTCCAGTACCAGACAGTCATACACAAACTGTTATTACCCAAGATACAGATATACAAGCTATATTAGAGCCTTTCACTGCAACTCAAAGTAATACACAATCTGCATATACTTCTGTACCTTCATTTAGGTTTAGGATCTCGTCAAGCCATAGAGATCTAGATTCTTTTAATGTCAGATAAAAGAATCGATCTCGACTTAGGTCCTTATCAATGTGTGCCCCACACCAGCATACCAAGCCATCCAAGATAAGATGCTTATTACTGCGTATGCTGCAGCCTACACCGACAGTTTATCCTGGAACTGTCTCAACTGTGATAACTATTTATATCTCGCTAGGTCAAATGATCTATACGATCTTCCGTGATCTTCTACACACCGTATGATCTCCCTATCGACGAGATAAGAGGATAATTGCGTTTGCGACACATGTTTGTTAATTAAGACAGGAGATGAACATACAACATTTATGATTCCCAGAATATTAACCAATTGACCTTGTACATAATATACCAATCATAATGCTTTCAGTATATAAATCCATCAATCTCCCACTTATACTCAAAACATTATACAGGTGCTTTCCAGAGTATAACGCGTCTAAACTAATCTAGCTATTACATCAAACATTCTACGTGGATAGCTTTGTCCTCAGCGCAAGGTTACGTACATGCATCTCGTAGACCTTCTGAGGCAGAGCTTTTGTGAATGGATCCGCTAGATTATTTCTTGTATCAATCTTCTCTACTAGCACATCACCCCTTGCTACGATTTCTCGTATAATATGGTACTTCCTTTCAATGTGTTTTGTTGCTCTGTGAGTTCGTGGTTCCTTTGAATCAGCCACAGCTCCCGAATTATCACAGTAAATCGTGATTGTCTTGGGCAGCTTAGGAATCACGTCTAACTCCAGAAGGAAGTTTCTAAACCATACCGCTTCTTTCGAAGCTTCAGAAGCTGCCACATATTCTGCTTCCATGGTGGAGTCCGCAATGCACTTCTGCTTTGCACTCCTCCATGATATGGCCCCACCTCCCAATGTAAACACATAGCCAGAGGTGGACTTCTTTTCGTCTCGGTCTGCCTGGAAATTCGAATCAGTATAACCCACAGGGCACAACTCCTCACACTGATAGACAAGACAATAGTCTCTAGTCCTTTTCAAGTATTTGAGTATGTGTTTTACCGCGGTCCAATGCGCCTGTCCAGGGTTAGACTGGTATCTCGCTACCATGCCTACAGCAAAGCAGATATTTGGCCTCGTACATAGCATTGCATACATGAGGCTCCCCACGGCCGATGCATACGGCACGTTCCTCATTTCATCTTTCTCCCTTTGTGTCACCGGACACTGATCCTTAGAAAGATATATGCCATGTTTGAAGGGTAACAGACCTTTCTTGGCAGTTTGCATGCTGAAACGGGCAATCACAGTATCCACATATGATCCTTGAGACAAGGTCAGCATCCTCTTATTGCGCTCCCGCAATACTTTTACCCCTAGGATGTATCCTGCCTCCCCAAGGTCCTTCATATGAAACTGCTCGGATAACCACCCCTTTATGCCCGACAATACTTCCACATTGTCGCCAAATAGGAGAATATCATCTACATAAAGTGCAAGGAACACCACGCTTCCGCTGACACATAGACGGTACACGCAACTCTCGTTTGAGCATTGTGAAAATCCATAAGATTTAATCACTTCATCAAAACACAGATTCGATGATCGTGAAGCTGTTGCATATAGATGTCCCTACCTTCTTCAAGGTACCCGTTTAGAAACTCAGTTTTGACATCCATCTGCCAGATTTCTAGGTCCTTATGTGCTGCTATGGCTAGGAGTATACGAATGGACTTAAGCATGTCTACCGGTGAGAAGGTCTCATCATAGTCTACACCTTCTTTCTGACTATAACCCTTCGCCACCAGCCTTGCTTTGAAAGTTGTAATTTCACCATTCGCTCATTTCTTTCTTTTGTATACCCATTTGCACCCTATGGCTTGACAGCCATCTGGCAAATCAGTTTTCTGGTATACATCCATAGCCGTAATGGATTCTATTTCAGAATCAATGGCGATCAGCCATTTGTCTGCATCCTTATCAGATACCGCCTCGTCATATGTCCAGGGATCGGTATCATCCAGTCCATTTTCCGGGATCAAGTCAGAAGACTCTCCCACGAACATGTACCTTTTGGGTTGGTGGATAACCTTCCCACTGCGACGAGGCATCTGAACCGTGTCAGTAGTTGGCACAGTACGCGTTGGTCCCATACCTTGCATTAGTGGCAGTGTTGGTATAGCCTCACCTGTTGTAGGTGGATTTACCATTACACTAGGCTTTCCTGATGGAATTTCTTCTTTGTCCTCAAGCTCGTGGAGGACAATTTCACTCTTGGATCTGTGGTTTCTTACATATTCGTCCTCAAAGAATCTCACGTTGGTACAGACAACGACTTTCTGATTCTCAGGACAATAGAAGTAACCACCTTTCGTTTGCCTGGGATATCCTACAAACAGCATCAGCTTACACCTACTTTCAAACTTATCAAGTTCCTTTGTCAGCACATATGCTGGACAACCCCAAACCCTCACTCTGTTCAAACTTGGCTTTCGCCCATACCAGAGTTCCAGAGGTGTTTTAGGAACTGATTTAGAAGGTATCAGGTTAAGCAAATAGGCCGCTGTCTCCAAGGCATTTCCCCAAAATAAAATCGGCAAGCTTGCATAACTCATCATCGACCTGACCATTTTCAAGAGAGTTCTATTTCTTCTTTCCGCTACACCATTTTGCTGAGGGGTTCCTGGTGCAGTCCACTGGGATGTAATCCCGTTATCTGACAAGAACTGCAAGAACTCGTTACTGAGATATTCTCTACCACGATCTGATCGTAGTGTCTTGATAGTCTTACCTAGCTTCTTTTCTACCTCAGTCTTGAACTCTTTGAATTTCTCAAAGCATTCAGACTTATGGCGAAGCAAATAGACATATCCGAATCTTGAGTAATCGTCAATGAATGTGGCGAAGTACTCATAACATCCACGAGCTTGCGTGGACATTGGTCCACATAAGTCAGAGTGGATCAATTCCAACACATTCTCTGCTCGAGACTGACTTGCCTTAAAAGGCCTGGTCGTCATCTTTCCTTCTATACAGGACTCACAGATTTGATGCGGTACCACTTGGAAAGAATCCAAGAGCCCATCGCATGCTAATCTTTTAATCCTCTTTAGATTGATGTGACCTAGTCTCAAGTGCCAGAGATATGTTTGATCCTCATCGGAAGAACACTTTCTCTTTAAAAGATTATTATTATTGGATGAGTTTGCAACATTTACGGAAGATTTATGCATACAATCAATGATATAGAGAGAGTCAATCAGTTTGCCATGACAGATAACACCGTTATTACCAATGATAGAAACTCCACTATAAAAAATAACTGAATATCCATCACAAAATAACTTGGAAACTGAAATTAAGTTCCGCCGAAAAACCGGCACATATAAAACATCTCTCAAAATCAAAATATTGTATTCAAAGCATAAAGTAAAATCTCTAATGGCTACTGCTGAGACTCGCTCTCCGCTGCCCATTGAGATGGTAATCTTGTCATGCTTCAGCTGCCTTGTCGGCCTGAACCCCTGAAAAGTATAACAAACATGGTCAGTAGCTCCAGTATCCACTACCCAAGAATGGGTAGAAACCGATGCTAAACATGTTTCCGTTATAAATGCACATAACGCACCTTGTCCAGTCTTCCTGACTTGACAATCTTTCTTCCAGTGACCATCCTTGCCACACCTGAAACACTTGTCCCTTTTAGCAGGCACGCCCGGTGTCCTTTTAGACTTTCTACCAGAGGTTGTACCTTTGGCTTTCTTCTTAAATGTTCCTTTGCGCCTCTTGCCAACCAGCGCAACAGGACGATTGCTAGAAGTAGCCAAAGCAATTTTTTCTGGCTGCATAACTGATTTCGCTGCCATCAAGTCATTGAGTAGCTCGTTAAGAGTGTACTCTTTCTTGTTCATGACAACATTCAGTCTAAAGTTCTCATAGGACTTTGCCAGAGAGTTGAGGATGATATCAACCTGCGCTTCCGCATCGATACCACCTCTGTGCAGCATGAGCTCATCCATGAGGTGAGTCATGCCGACCACGTGCTCTCTGACCGAGCTACCTTCTGCCATTTTCTTTCCCACGATTTCCCTAATGAGATTGAATCTGACTGCTCGGTCTGACTCACCATAGGTTGTTGTGAGGCTGTCCATTATGTCACTAGCATTATCATATGAATGATGCTGCTGTGCAAGTACTTTGGACATAGTAGTCATCATATCGCATTTCACTATATTGTTTGACTTGAGCCAATTGTTATAGTAGCTCCTTTCCTCATCAGTCGATGCATTAGTGAGATCAGCCGGACGAGGCTTATCAAGGACAAACTTGTGCTCCTCTGCGACAAGGATGTAATCCAAGTTGCGTTTCCATTCTTGGAAATTGGGACCGGTTAATTGGTTTTGTGCTAAGATATTGATTACATTAGGTAAAGACATGTCTGAAAACAATAAATTAAAACAGAAATTAAAACATAGTCGCAAACTATTGAAACAATTAAATATTGAAACCTTATGATAAAGCAATATTAATGTTTCCTCCAATTTGCCTAAGTATTATTATTGCAAGCCACACATGTGGACGTTTACAACAAAACACTTAACCAGACTGCATCTTTCAATTCCAGTCCTTTAATTCCAATCCATGCCCGAGTTTCTTAGACAAATGGAATTAATAATTGGAGACGAACTTAAGGCCATATTATCCTACTGAGCAGGGACATCACAAATGAGTTATACTCTGGATAACATCTAAGCTAGCTTACCACCAAAGCCAACCCTCCCATATAAGGATCTATTAGAACACACCCGATCCCTATAATAAGGTTGTCTCATTTAATTCAATTCCTAGAGAACTTATGAAAATTCAATACGCAAGCTACACATGTAGACGTTTACGCATGAACTCCCACTTCTCACATGAAATAAATGTTTGTTTTAAGAAATCTTATCTATTAGAACTTATGAATAATGAATTAAGTAAGCTACACATGTAGACGTTTACCTAATAAATTATCCACTTCCAATAAAGGATCGCTTTGTGGAGGTCTTACTAAATTATGAGCTTAGTAATTTTTAGTTCATAAGGTTCAATTGCACAGATTATTTTATGTAGCCATAATTATAACATTGCTAAAATTCTATCATGCATAGCATGAACCCCGAATTTATAGTTATAATTAATTACACAAAATAAATCACTCTGTAAATAAAAGCAGTAAACGTGCTCCTATTATCTACAACATGATTATATGCTGCGCAATTAGATTAAACATGTATATCATGCGAAGACAGATAATAAAGCAAATAAAAAATGTCCTCGTGGCCCCATGATACGAAATAAAATTAATTCTAACTATTACAAGTTGAAATTAATAATACAGATCTTCGACTGGGCTCCCACTACCTGGACTGAGATCTGAATTTATTTTCTGAATCTGGGCCTCCAAGATTTGATCCATCATAAAATTGGACAACTGGGCCAGTTAACCAAATCGTAGACCTAGGCACACATTGCAAGCCCAATAGCCTACGAGAACTTAGCCCAACGAGCCACCACCGGCGAATCACCCCCGCCGGCAACTCGCCGCCGCCGTGAGGGCTCTCGGAATCATGCAATAGCCATGCACGTATGCGCATGGTTGTAGCCCGCGATCCACCTCCTCCGGCCGTTGCCCATTTTGCATGCCGCCGCCCCGGCTTGCCCCGACTGTCGCCCGAACCGCCGTTCACGTTCTTCTCCAATGTCGGACTCCGTGACTCACCGAAATCGCGCATGAACGAAATCAGGGCTCGCGCGAACCACGCAAAAAACCCTAGGGTTTTTTCGCTTTCCGGCTGCACACCCAGCCCTGTCGCCGCCCAGCCCGCGTCGCCGGCCACCCGAGCCACCGCCACCACCACCTGCTCCGCCTGCCGACGTCGACCAAGGGGGGGAGACGCACGCGTAGGGTCGCGTAGGCCTAGTGCGCGCTCGCGCCGCCATCCCGATCGTTTGCCCCGGTCTCCCTCGCACCGTCAACCTCGCCTGGAGCCGCCGCACCAGCCCTGGCCGGGGTCGGGCCGCGCAGCGCGTGCTGAAACCCTAGGGTTTCTACGCGCGGCTGCGCCACCGCCGTGGCCCCGCTGCGTGCCCTTCTACCGTGCCCTATCGTGCCTGACCACCGTGCATGGCCTTGCTGCCGTGCCGGCGCTGTCATGCGTCGTGCGGCCCTTCGTTCTTCGTGTTCTTCATTTTCCATTTTACAGATTAAATTTTTAAATAAAAGATTACATAGAATAATCCTAATTACAATCTAAAAAAATAAATCTAACCACGGATTTATCTCGTGGGTGAAAAACGAATCCATATAAAAGGGCAGATTAACCCGAGAACCACAAGGACGAAAAACATACAATTCAATCCAAAACCATCCATGACATGCATTCAATAATAATAATCATGCAAAATCATAGGCAATATTATTTTTCCGATAGAGCCAATTAATTAAACCTGGCTCTGATACCAATTTAAGGGATTCGTGAACTGAATCACGAAGTCCGTTTGCCAAGGATCGTTAATTGGAATATCAAAAATAAATTTCTATGCCTTTGAACAATCCTAGCATGCTCCTATATTATTATGCATAAGAAGGTTTATGCGGAATGCCTGGATTGATGAAACCTGAAGAACGCATGCGCGGATATGCCCTTTGATCTTTCCAACGCACAAAGATTTAATTTCCTAACAGATTGAGGAAATTAATCTATGAAAATAATAATAATATTCTCGATGAAAACAAGGAGAGAGGGAGAAGAAAAATCCTCCTGATCTGATCTTCTGATCTGTATCCCAACTCGATCTGAAAATCTGGTGAAGATTCTCTATCAGATCCTTTGCCCGGTTGAGAAGCAGAATTTCCTCCTCGTTCTCAGATCTTGGTCGATCACCACAGCTCCCAAAAACTGGTTTGTTGTGTGCAACTTATGATCTAGTGGTGTATTGAGATCTGAGGAACTGAGGCCTATTTATAGGAAATTACTGGACTCCTATGGGCTTGAGTTTCATGGGCCAGAGCAGGGACCAGAATGCAAATAGCAAATAAGGCCTATCAATTAATTAATTCCCATATTCAACCCAGAATATAATTAATTAATTAATATTCATTCATTCCACCAGAGAATCGATACTATCCTACCTATTTGCTACCACATTTTGAGGTACGGGTTGCATGGGCTCGGTATATCCCCACATTTAAGGTTACAGACATTCGTTAATTAATTTAAGCTCTGACAAGCTATTTAATTAATTAACATCTTATATTCCTGAATCAATCCACTCAAACCTTTTCACTTATGCTTGAACTTAATCAGCCTGCAGGACTTAGCATAACGAACCTTTTGAGCTGTTCAGGGAATGTCACCATCCAATACTGGATGTGGTTACCTAGTTCCAGTACCAGACAGTCATACACAAACTGCTATTACCCAAGATACAGATATACAAGCTATATTAGAGCCTTTCACTGCAACTCAAAGTAATACACAATCTGCATATACTTCTGTACCTTCATTTAGGTTTAGGATCTCGTCAAGCCATAGAGATCTAGATTCTTTTAATGTTAGATAAAAGAATCGATCTTGACTTAGGTCCTTATCAATGTGTGCCCCACACCAGCATACCAAGCCATCCAAGATAAGATGCTTATTACTGCGTATGCTGCAGCCTACACCGACAGTTTATCCTGGAACTGTCTCAGTTGTGATAACTATTTATATCTCGCTAGGTCAAACGATCCATACGATCATCCATGATCTTCTACACACCGTATGATCTCCCTATCGATGAGATAAGAGGATAATTGCGTTTGCGACACATGTTTGTTAATTCAGACAGGAGATGAACATACAACATTTATGATTCCGAGTATATTAACCAATTGACCTTGTACATAATATACCAATCATAATGCTTTCAGTATATAAATCCATCAGTTGGAATGGATTCGGTGAGGATTAAGATGCACGATAATACAGAAAGAGTACTTCGAGGTGTAAGGTATGTTCCTGAGCTTAAGAGAAATTTGATCTCTTTGGGGATGCTCAACAAACTGGGTTACACGATCAATGGGACTTTGAAGGTGTGCAAAGGATCCCTGGTCTTGATGAAAGGAGCTCGAAGGAATGGTATTTACACTCTGATGGGGAGCACGGTGATCGAGGAGGCTTTGATACTCGGTCACGTTAGTGAGAGAGGGCTACAGGAGTTATCGAAGCAAGATCGATTGCTCGGGGATAATATCAAAGAGTTAGATTTTTGTGAGAATTGCATCTATGAGAAATCTCACCGGGTAAAGTTCGGAGTAGGTCGACAGAGAGCTCGAGGAACTCTGGACTACATCCAACTCAGATCTATGGGGACCTTCAATGGTCAGTTCGAATGGAGGAGCAAGGTACTTCATGAGCCTCATTGATGATCACTCAAGGAAGGTGTGGGTCTACATCTTGAAGAATAAGAGTGATGCTTTGGAGACCTTCAAGAAGTGGAAAGTGCTGATCGAAAATCTGACTGGAAGGAAGGTGAAGAGGTTGCGAACTGACAATGGCCTTGTGTATTGCTCGAAGGAGTTCAAGAGGTATTGTTCGAAGCACAGTATTGCGAGGCACAAGACAGTGGCTGAAACATCTCAGCAGAACGGATTGGCAGAGAGGTACAATCGGACGTTGCTGGAAAGAACGAGGTGCATGTTGTTCAGTGCGAAGTTACCCAAGTCGTTCTGGGCAGAAGCGGTGACTACTGCAGCTTATTTGATCAACCGGTGTCCCTCGACTGCACTAGGTTTCAAGACACCAGAAGAAATATGTTCTGATCATCCTCCAGATTTTAGCAACCTTAGAGCTTTTGGTTGCGTGACTTATGCGAACATCAAAGGAGATAAGCTTAGGAGGATGGCATTGAAATGCATATTCATCCCCGAAGGAGTAAAAGGGTACAAGTTATGGTGTCTCGAGCTGGATATAATAAAGTGCATCATTAGTAGGGATGTGACGTTCAAAGAGAAGCAGGTTGGAGATCTGGATAAGGGGGCCGAGGAACGGGAATATATTCTTGAGAAACAAGGTGGTGCTTCGGAGGAACAGTCTGACAAGGTCGAAGGAGATAGATCAGGTGTTGAGATTGTGGTGGAGCCGACCAGTGGGTCGAAGAGTGCATCTCAGGTGGATGGGGAGATCGAGGTGATTCAAGGGTCAAGTTCACTTCAAGATTATAATCTCACAAGAGATAGGGAACGAAAGCAGATAAGACCTCCCACTAGATTCAGATATGTTGATGTCGTAGCATATGCCTTTGTTATGGAGGAAGAGGTAGAGCTGGATGATACTGAGCCGAAGAGCTATACCGAGGCCATAACTTGTAAGAAGAGGCACAAATGGCTCGATGCCATGAAGGAGGAGATGGACTCCTTGGAGAAGAATAACACCTGGGAGTTGGTGGATAAGCCGGGGGGAAGCAATCGATAGTTAGCTGTAAGTGGATCTTCAAGAAGAAACTAGAGGTTTCTGGGGTTAGTTTCAAGGCTAGACTATTTGCTCGAGACTTCACGCAACGGGAAGGTGTGGATTATGGCGAGGTGTTTGCCCCATTGGTGAAACAAGGGTCTATAAGGCTGATATTATCGTTAGTTGCTCGGTATGACATGGAGTTGGAACAATTGGATATGAAGACCGCATTTCTGTGAGGAGAGCTAGAGGAAAGGATCCTTATGACGCAGCCCAAGGGCTTCAAGGAAGCTGGTAATGGGGAGAAGGTGTGTCTTCTCAAGAAGTCATTTTATGGATTGAAGCAGACTCCAAGGCAGTGGAATAGGCGGTTCGACAAGTTTATGGTTCAGCAAGACTTTGTTCGATGCAAACACGACCCATCTATATATTTTCGAGGTGAAGATGTGAAGACTCAAATTTATCTACTGTTGTATGTAGATGATATGCTAATAGCGAGTCAAGATAAGCAAGGGATAGCCGAACTGAAGGAAGCTTTGAGTCAGGAGTTCGAGATGAAGGATCTCGGTTGTGCTCGAACGATCTTGGGTATGGAAATAGTTCGAGACAGGGCTCGAAGAAGACTCACATTATCTCAAGAGGGATACTTGATGAAAGTTCTTGAGAAGCATGGAATGAAGGATGTAAAGTCTGTGCTCACTCCGTTAGCAGCTCATTTCAAGTTGCGTGCTGCTGGGAAACTCAACAAGGAGGAAAGGGAGCTTATGAGAGGTGTGGTGTTCTTTATGCGAGCGTTGTCGGTTCATTGATGTATGCTATGATCTGTACGAGACCGGATCTTGCTTATGCTCTCAGCATGGTTAGTAGGTTCATGGCCAAACCCAGGAAAGAGCATTGGGCAGCTCTAAAGTGGGTCCTCGGGTATGTTCGAGGAACAGTTGGAAAGGGTCTAGTCTTTGAGGATGATGGTACGAGCTCAAGGCTCCCAGTCGAAGGGTTTGTAGACTCAGATTATGCAGGATGTATGGATACGAGGAAGTCATTGGCGGGTTTTGTGTTCACATTGTATGGAACGGCGATTAGTTGGAGAGCAAGTCTGTAGAGGGTAGTTGTCTTATCTTCGATGGAGGCGGAGTACATTGTCTTGACCGAAGCGATTAAGGAAGGTCTGTGGTTGCTCGGGTTTATGAATGAACTGGGGATTGATCAAGGAAAGATGAAAGTTTCCTGTGATAATCAAGGTGCTTTGCAGCTGACAAAGAATTATATTCATCATGAGAGAACTAAGCACATCGATGTGAAGTTCCATTTTATTAGAGATGTGGTCGCAGTTGGTGAGGTCGAGCTGCACAAGATCAATACCCTCGATAATCCTGCGGATATGATTACAAAGCCAGTTCCAAGTACTAAGTTTGAGTACTGTCTGGAACTGATCAAACTGTTGAAGTCGAACTGAAGAGGAGGTGCCAAGCCGAGGTGATATTGAGCCTAAGGTGGAGAATTGTTGGAGTAGTCTCAATACAACTCGAGGAGCTGATCGAGTTGGATAGATATGGAAAAGATATGGTATATATCTTGTTTCCTTGTTGAACAAGATTTATCCTTATCAGTATAGGATTTGGATAGGAATAAATCTATTTTATATAGATTTAGATTTAGATATATCTTAACATATCTTGGTTTTATATTCCTTATGTGTTTAGGAATCCCTATAAATACCCCTGCTCCTCACAAATTTTAATTGTCATACTTTGTATTTTCTTCACCATAATAATATCATGACCGTGGAGGCTTGAAGAGTGGACGTAGAGCTTACGCTCGAACCACTATAATTTTTTGTGTCATTTATTTTTTGTTAGTTATTTGTGTCTGCAATCGCTTCAATTCACAACTTTTACTAGGATTAATTTTTATCCTACTCATTTCTAATCTATATCTATATATATACTAAAGCAAAGAAGTGGTTATAAAATAAAAAAAGGCGGGAATGGTTATTCCATTAAAATAATTATTTTATTTAAATACATCATGATTAATTAAATAAATATCAATTAATAATAATCATAATAATCTATTTTGTCCTATAAAGATAGACAATCTTATTTTCAATTTATATATTCTATAATAATAAACAAATATCTACATTAATTATAAACAAAATATTTTATTTTTTTCAATGGTATATAATTTGATAAATTATATAGTTTCGGTAATCGGGCTATAACTAAATTTATATAATAACATACAAAATTGAATTATGATTACCAGCAAAATTATTGCAAATTAAAATTCTCAAACATCATAAGATAATAATATTTGATAATATTAATAAATAAATAAGATAGATTAATATAACTTTATTAGATTTATTATTTATATAGATAAGTTATACTATGATTTTATATAACTTATACTCCCTCCGTCCCATCGGATTAGGTACTTTTTATTTCGGCACATGAATTTCGGAGCTAATATTTAGTAGCTAATTGTGGTTGGTAATAAAATTGACAATCTTAATTTACTTCTATACATAAGTACACTCAACAAAAACATACCATATTGCATCAGAAGATCTAATGTAATCAGCATGTTCATTTACTTCTAAATTCTAAAAAGAACATAAAAATAAAGGGATGGAGTTGTTTTTTTCTTACCTCAGAAGGAAATGATTGAATTTGAATTTCCTCATATCCAAAGGCGTCTCGTTCATAATATGAATATTTTTGAATGTGTTTAATATTTTGGATGTTTTTCATAATATGTTTTATTTTTTTTGGATATTTATAATATTTTCCACTCCCTTTTTAATGTAATTATCTATGTTGGATAATATGTTGGATAATATGAAATGAAAAATGATTAAAATTAATCAGCCTCTGGGATTCACAACAGTTAGATGAGAAATTTTACTTTTACCGGCTCTTGACAGAGCTAAATAAGTATATTTATTATAGACAGAACTTTAGCCTGCAGTAGATAAGTAGTAGGTAGTTGAAATTTTTTTAATAAGAGTGTCGTGCAGGTTGTTTGGGTCACGAGGAATGTTGGGTTCATGCACGGGAAATGGGCGTAATACTTGTTTAGAGCGGGATGTGCTCTCAATTCTTTATTTATTTAATTTTTCTTGTATGTAGTATGTACTCCTTCCATCTCTTGGCATTAATCTAATTTTTTATTTTCGTTTGTCTTGTGGAATTAGTCTCATTTTTTAAAATGGAAAAAAAACTCCTCACACTAAT
Organism: Plectranthus barbatus; assembly: GCA_026898455.1. NCBI lineage: Eukaryota > Viridiplantae > Streptophyta > Magnoliopsida > Lamiales > Lamiaceae > Plectranthus > Plectranthus barbatus. The sequence continues at coordinate 225,716 of JAPKLW010000409.1, forward strand.
AAAATATTAATTCTATTACACTCACAAATATTGATAACTGTGTCAAAAGCAAATGAGATTAATGCCAAGGGACGGAGGGAGTAATTGATATAGGCTAGAGTTTTGGATTTCTCAAAACTTATTTGTACTCATCCCATGCTGCATCCTAACTTTTAGTCATTTTTCGCTATGTGACTACAAATAGGCGTTTGACTTAGGTAATCACTTCATATAAAATTACATTTGTGATTGAAATATTGGATTTTCATTAAAATGGGTCGGTAAGGTATGCCGGACTTTTTTTTTGTCATCCTTTATACTTAATCAAATTTTATGGTATGAAAAAGATCGAGCCATTACCGTACCGAAATTTTCCGTATACCGAATCTTCAATATAATTTCAATGTGGGATAATTTATATACCATTACTTAGGTGTATCGGATTTCTGGAATGATTTAGTATAATTTTGGTACAACATAATTTCTATATCATTGGTATACCGAAAAATTTTAAATACTTTGATCTTTATAGTTCTTTCTGCTGATATTTATTTAAGAAATATGTTTATATCAATAATATTATTAAGTGAAGAATAAATATATGATTTTATATTTAATTTATTATTTTAAAATAAAAATATAAACACAAAAATATCATTAAATTCAGTACATTGTGTGCTCGTATACCAAAATATTACGATGATCATACTACTACCATCGGAAAAAAATTCAGTATGGTACCATACCAAAAATCACTATATATCAAAAATTCTAAAATAATTATTTTTATTTCAAATTAAAAGATATATTTTTTTAGGAAAAATGATATCTTTTTAAATCGATTCATATATATCTAAACTGCTCAAAATCCTATTTGTTGCTATTATAAAATATGAATGGATACCTTCTTCATAATATTTATCACAACCTAAGCATGGACGTGAGAAGCCTTTAAAAAAATGTAATTCAATTTTTAGAATTTTCAATTCAAGGTTAAGGTCAGGCCTAAGAAGTGATTTTAAATCATCTCCAGTGGCGGCCCTGAGGCCGTGCGAGAGGTGCGCCACACCGGGGCCTCCAAATGAAGGGGCACTATTTAAAGAAAAAATTATATAATAGTAATAATATTATACTATTAATTTATCTTAGTAGGGGCACCTTTTACAAAAATATAATATAAAGAACTTAATCTTTAAATTAAATAAAAAGATTCACTAAAAAATAAATTTATATTTAGGCTAATAAAGATATTTAGCTCAAAATATTAAAAATAAAATATTAAGATTTATTCAAGATATCCATTAAAATATTAAAATTTATATTATTCCTAATATAACTGTAATCGAACACCCCACCTACCCTTTAACATCAATCCCAAAGGGGAGGATGTCACCAGTTGATATGCAGCTTAGTGGATGACACCAACTCTATAGAGTTTGGTGTTAAAGGGCAGCGTATGTGGTTGGGGTGCATCGGACTGCAGGCCCTGAGATCAGACTCTGTGTGAGTGGGTGTTACAATAACACGACAAACAAAGCGTTAGTCTTTCTTTTAGAATACGAAGCGACTGTTATGTGTACAATTTTCCATTGTTTCTCTAGTTCTCTTATCTTTTTTTTTTATTTTTCATTATTATATAAATTACAAACAAGTTTTAGTAAATAGAAACCAACAAGTTGATAAGGTAGTCCTTCATTTTTTCTTAAAAAGATATTGTCTATAAAATGAATTATTTTTTTATCATAATATTGTGCAATTTTTTTTAAAATCCTATTAGATTTTCATGCTGCATTTACGTGATATTCTAAGCCTTTTCTTTAAATTTTTTTGTTTAATTTTTTAAAACTTTCGAGAGTGATTTAGATTTTAATTTGTTTGATTTTATTTATTTTGTTATTATGTTTATCATTGTTCTTGAGCTAGTAAATATTTATCTTGTTTTGGAAAAGAAAAACAAAGTAAAGAGATGAGAAAATCTAAAAAAGTTTGCTTAAAGAAAGGACTGGAGAATTATTCTTAAATGATAATTATGCATTTAGTTTATATGATATTATTTAATTTTTTTTAATTTTATTTCAAGTTTATTTAAAAATTAAGCGAAATTAATAAGATGGTTGTGAAGTTGTGAAGGACTCCAATTTTTTGTTATAAGACATTTTTGAATACATTTTGTAACTTTAAATAGGATAAATGATTTTTAAATATATTTTATATTATATTTTTTTATTAATTTTTATAATTATTCAATTTAAATAGGGACACCAAAACTTCCGTCGCACCGGACCTAAAAATTCACAGGGCCGCCCTGATCATCTCAATATATGTTTAACTTTAATGTATGCGTATCTCTATTGCAATGTTAGATTATGTATGAATGATTTATAGTTTTAATACTCGCATTATAATTAATGAAAGAATAAACTCTTGTGACCAACGTTCAAATCATGGAGACAAGGTGCATGCGAGACTACTATTTTTCTTTTATCTTTTATCATTGTTATTATTAATAAATAAAGATTCAACCTACACACATGAATTTCTTAAAATCATATAAATAAGTAGAACTACTATGTAGCTACTTAGTATTGCTCACACTTGCAAGCATTGGCCGATCTACAATAAGACTAGGGGGTGCTCCAGCCTCGGTTTTCTAGTAATATGATAAGATATTTTATAAAATAGTCCCTATTATGAAGAAGAAAAAATGGATTAAAAATAAGGGAAAATAGAATATGAATTGAAGTTATTAAAGAAATAAATAATTGAAAATAAAATTCCATGTTAGCTCCAAAAAAAATTAGTACTCCATAATTGATATTAGAATTCAACATTTTTAGGAGTACGATACAATGATAATCTAAGCATTACAGTGGAACAAATTAAAAAGTCAAATTCTTTTCCTTCCAACAAAGAGATACCTCGCTTTTTTGTACCCAAAGGTGAAAATAGATCTGGGGGAATAACCATGCTCAACCATTTATTTCTTCACCAATCCAACACTATGCATTTTATTTTCTATTCGTTAGATTTCATCCAGTGAATGCATCTTCTGCTTCAACTCTGATTGCTTCTGTCTCATGAGCCATCACAAAGATGCGTCGCTGAAGTCGAAGCTCAATCTAGTCTGGAACTTGACAAAAAGAGTTCAGTCATCAGATCTTCGGAATAAGCAATGGCATTCCACCAAACCAATTTGAAAACTGAGTATCTTTAAAGGTTGAAATTAAGTTTTGCATATATACCTGTTCAGCTACAACGGAATATGATTATGAAGGAGGGAAAATGGAAACCCTGAATCCACGTCCAACGTCCCGTACCCTTCGTTCTATTATACGGGCTGATGAATTTGCTTGTCTACAATGAAGCAACTCCAAGTTTTGAAAGCTCGGAATATCAGCCAACAGAATTGGGACTTCTCTAAGTCTCTCACAGCGGTTAAGTTGAAGGTGTTTAAGTCTGGGGAACTGCTGGTGAGAACAAATCCAATACTGCAAATCTGTTCTTCCAATATGGAAAACTTCAAGATTTTTAAAACCTCCATCTCTCGTCACCCAAGTGCGACCAATAAATGCTGAATCTTTCAGCTTGAGCACCTCCAACTTATCAAGTGACTCTATAATAGACATGTGACACCAATCAAGAAGAGTATTAGATAATGTTAGGATCCGCAATTTCGGTGGAAATTTGTAAGCTGGAGGAAGGCTGTGCAGTCGGCCTTCTGAAAGTGGTTTGGGAAACACATCATTTAGTAGTTTCAGGTTTTCAAGATTGCCCAAGTTCCCCAAACTGTCAAATGATCCGCTCTTCTCATTCAGTAGTATGGCTAGATCCCCACGAACACCCAACCTTTTCACATTACGGGCCCTACCAAAAGCATCTTCAGTGCAACTCCTCGGTGAGATAGTTCCGAGTGTTTGGATTTTCTCACCAGCTCCTTCACTACTTTCATTAGTCTTGGACAAAACAGCTGATGCATTTGTTTTGAAATGTCTTAATTGGATCATATTCAAAATATCTGCCTTTATCTCAAGGGCTCGAGAAGTTGTGTAAAGAAAAACAGTCTCAATGTTCCGAAGTCTCGAAAAATCAGACGGAAGAACCCTCACATCAACAGTCAAGACCAAGTACCGTAAGCAAAGCAATTGGTACATGTCATGAGGAAGTTTCGTGAACCTGATGGGCTTGACATCTAGAACTCGGAGCTGTTTGAAACCAGTGGGAATGGCTGAAATGCTATCTAGCGGCATGATTATTTCCTCCCCAGAATAACATGTGAATGTGCGGACACTTGGGCCATGGGGATTTCTAGAAACAAAGTTCTTGACATTGGTATGAATGCATAGACGATGATACTTGAGTTCCTCAGAAAGTGATGGTTGGAAGCCTTCTCCATCACGAGACACCTTAATTTCTTGGAAGAGATTTTCCCGTACAGAGCCAGCTTCAGTTTTGCAGAAATCACGCAGTTGATCATGAAAAATGCGGCAGCTTTTAACTTTACCATTGGCCTTCAACTTTTCAACCCTAACTAAGTTCCTGCTTATAAGATCCACCAAATTGTTCTCTGCAATTTCTTCCAAAGTTAGCTCATCATTTTGTTGTATAAAACCTTCTGCAATCCATAATCCGATCAACCGCCATGTTGGAATCTCATAGTCTCTGGGAAATATCCCCATATAGAGAAAGCATTTCCGCAGATGATAAGGTAACATTTTGTAGCTCAATGATATAACTTGTTCCATGAATATTAATGGGCCTGAACCATGAAATGTACTAAGGATACCAGAAACATCTTCCCAGGCTTTCTTTGTGACACTCATTTCCCTTGATTCTATAAAGTATTTAAGAAGAATGCCTCCCACGACCACTACTGCAAGTGGCAGCTCAGCACACAACTCTGCAATTAGTCTACATTCGGCTTCCAACTCTGGAGGGCACTCGGACTTACCAAAGACTTCCATTTGGAGAAGCAAAAAACTCTCTTCTAGAGTCAAGAAACGCATCATATGGGACCATTTACAATGTTTAGCTTGCCAACCACCTTCTTCCCAACGGCTAGTGATCAAGACTTTACCCCATCTGTTGCTCTTTGGTAATGCAAGTTGGAGTTCATCCCAATCCTCACGACTCCATACATCATCCATGACGAGCAAGTACTTTCTAGATGATAGAAACTCCTGCACCATGGCCCCCAACTCTTCACCTGTTTTGTGTATAAGGTAATCATCTATCCGGGTGAACTCTTTCAAAATGGCAAGAAAAATAAGACCTTCAATGTGAAGTTCTGAGAAACATAAACCCATATGCGGGTTGGAAAATCATATACGATATCTGGATCATGAAAAATCTTCTCAGCAAGGGTTGACTTGCCAATGCCAGGCATACCAATGATGGCAATGGCCTCAAGCTCCTCAGCCTCGTTAGTGAGGTATCCTTTTAATATATGTAAATCATCTTCAAGACCCACCACGTTCTCTTTTTTAAATTCAGGAGCCTATTTCATATATCATTAAAATTAAAATATTAGAACCAACACTATTGCAATTCAAAGGCATCTATACTGAAATTTTTTCAGTCTGTTAGTTGTGCGCAAAAGTAACTAGATCTCATAGAGGAAAAATATGGAAAGACAACAACTTTCCTAACAAATTAGAAGGTTTTTACATCATTCCAAGAAAATGAGAAATAATTTCGTGTCCATCTTGAATTTTTAATCACCTGTTTTTCTTAGGATGGAATTTTTTTTTTAATGAATTCTGAGAGTTATTCAAGTATAATCATTTCAATTTCTGTAGCATAACACATGAATAAATATTTTTTAGTAAATTGCAACTATAGATCCTTAAATTCACAGATTAGAACATAAATATCACGTTATTTTTAAAAATAAATAGTATTTTTTCTTTCACAAGCTCTTTCTTAACAACCTTCAGTTGCTACTCTCAGAAATTGGAGAAGATATTTAATATGAACATTTTGTTAATTATTGTGCATTATCTGGACCAAACATAAGTGGGTGAAGATACAGAAGAATACCTTGATGTTTGTTTTATGTAAGGAAAGAGTTATAAGTTTATAATCTGAAACTTTGTATTTATGGGACTATTAATTATTAAAGCATGCCTAAGATTTTCAAGGTAAGCACATGACACATGTTACTGAGTTCATTAAAATCCATTTACAAAATATTCATATAATTAATGTTTGTTTAAGTTATTTTTAGAAAAATCCATCATAATTTCAATATTGTAGCGAACATGTGGTCCCATGTTGAACTGCACACTCTAGGACTGTGACCATCCATGCCTCTTTACCAAAAAAAAAAAAAAAGGAGTTTGACATATCATATTGACATGAAATGTGGAATAATACATATGACAAATTAAAAGGTTCGCACTTCCAAAAATAAAGAACTATTTATTTGAAGATATATCATATTCATATGTAGAGATTTTAAATAATCAGTACCAAAATCAACCTTCATTATATTCATTCTTTACTAAAAAGATTGAACGAAGAAGTGAAGAAATGACTAAAAGATACGTATATAGAATAAATAAAAACTCAAATTTGAAAAGGATGCAAGCCACAAAAACTATAATTCAATAGTTTTCTCCTGTGCCCGTTAATCTCACCTAAGTGAAAAATAATCAGATGGTGTGGACTGAGAAAAAACTATATACTATATTTTAAAAGGTTGATCGTCTCACGTTTCGATTACTATTATAATTCAACATATCATACTTTTATATATAGGGTTATATAAAAGTTTAGTGACCATAGATTTTAAATGATTTTTATTTAATATTTCTTCTAATAAAATTTGCTATTTTTATGTTGATTATCGTTCCAAAATATGTTATTTATGATTAATAAAAATATTATTTGTTAGAAGAAAAATGTATATTGTAGTTTTGTACATATATTTAGTTTTCAATATATACAATATTGTATCTCATACATGAAAAGTAACCATAAATTTTAAATTTGTACAATATATGATAGAAGGAGAGAGAAAGAAAGAGAAATCCTTTTTCAATGTTAAATCAGATCTAAAATTTAAAAAATAACTCACATTGTAGATCTAACATTTATAAACAGTTTAAGCTCATTACAATGCATTTAGTAGGATTAATTTTTATCCTACTCATTTCTAATATATATTTACATATGATATATCTTCGAATAAATCTTTTCCAATTTCTCCAATTGTATATAAAAGGTATAATTATCTGAAACAATTTAACATTTTTGTTACTTGACCAACCATCAGTAGAAGCAAATACGATCAATAAGATTGATGAAGTAGAACCAATTGGAAAACAAGTGTCATGCTTTTAATCCTCCAATCTACCAACAAATAAACTAGACCATTTGATCCCTCTATCAGCCCAGAAATTGTAAGAAAATAAATCAGTCGATTTGACTTATTACTACCCCTTTGACCACTCATATATGGAGTCAGGGGAAATGGAATTCTATTTCACAATCATTGTGAACTCAATAAGATTTAAAGATTTGTTTCCTAACTCAATCTTTCTTACCCCATTCTAATTGTAGGCACTTACTTGGTATGATAGTGTAGACCCATAGACTAATCCCCTACAGAATTGGAAAAGTTGATTAACTTTGATCATGTAATCCAATCCCAAACATTATAAATCTAATATAACATCCAAACTAAACGTCCCTAATATTATTTAGCCCAATTCCTTATTTGTTTTCAAAGTTAATCATACTATACATGCAGCAAGTGATATAGTACACACAACAAAAACATACCATATTGCATCAGAAGACCTAATGTAATCAGCATGCATTTATTTCTAAATTCTAAAAAGAACATAAAAATAAAGGGATAGAGTTGTTTTTATCTTACCTCAGAAGGAAATGATTGAATTTGAATTTCCTCATATCCAAAGGCGACTCGTTCCTTGGATATCCTCTTTGCTGATGCTAAAAGGGATCTGTTGCAGTAACTTAAGTTGATTGATTGGAGTGTCTCTATTTCTGCAAATTCCAGGGGGATATCGTCCATCTTCATGTTTACCAGATGTAAGTGCTCAAGCAATGGAAAAACAACATCATCTGCTACCCAAGTCTTCATCTCACACCCATCAATCAACAAGAACATTAGTCGACGAAATTCATCTTCCTTTAGATTCCACCTTTGGCCTTTAGCAGCACCAGTTTGCAGCTTGAGAACATATAGATTCGGCAATAAACCGACTAGAGACATATATTCCCAAGGAATTTGACAATAACTTAAGCTCAATTTTGTAAGCAATTCTGGTAAGACAAAGTTTTCCCAAGTCCCTCTAAATGCTAGAAAAAGTGACTCCAGTTTTTTAAGAGAGCCAAGATTGCTTAGCAAAGAATATTCAATTCTCTCAGTTGCATCATAATGAATGCCTAATTTCTTTAGATTTGGGATCCTCTTAACTGTGCGCTCCCTGAATATAAAATTCTTGACTGTTGAAAGAGTTTGTAGATGTTGAAGAACTATGATGCTCTGACTCTCCCCTTGGTCTTCTTGGGGGTCTGGCAGAGTAATTTCAGGCATTTTCAAATGTCTAAGTTGCGGCATTTGCCAGATTTCAGATGGCAAATGGACAGGCTCTGTGACAACAAGAGTTTGTAGATTCCATAGCAGAGATATCGCAGATGATACAGAACAAAACCCTTGGGGAATGCCGCAAGTAATATACCTTGAGTTAAATTGTCGTAGAATTTCCTCCATGAAATAGAAATCAACCACATCCAGAATCCTCAGCAAATTAAGCCTACGAACCCACCTTCTTGACTCCCATTTAGAGTAGCTTAAGAATGAGCGACAAAGTATTGTTGATCCCAAGACTCTGTTCATCTTCTTCTTTGCTATGCCTAAATGAATACTCAGACGACGACTCTCACTTTTCATGAGAGATGAAATGTTGGGGTCATCAAGCTTAGGAATGCATAAAAACATCTGTCCGCCTACTTCTTTTGTGCAAAGATCCCTTATTAGATCATGTATGCTGCAGGTCTTTACTTTTCCAATGAGCCCTCGCGTCTTGACCATAACAAGATTTCTATCAAAAAGATCCTCAAGATAACCTTCAGCAACTTCTTCTAAGGTTTTACCGCTGGCTGGTTTGATAAAACCCTCAGCAACCCACAACCTGATGACTCGTGACGTGCGGATTTCAACATTTTTTGGAAACAAAGATAGATACAGGAAACATGGCTTCAAATATACTGGAAGTTGACTGTAATTCAATCTCAGTATTTTCATGCACAGTTTATCATCTTCATCATTTGCAGTAGAAGTTACATTTTGTTCAACATACTCCCAAAAAGCTCTTGTTTTTTTCTCCGACTTTGCAAGAAGCCTACCAATCACAACAAGGGCTAAAGGAAGTCCTCCGCATTTTCTAGCTATGCTTTTTCCAATATCCTCCAGTTCATTGGGAAAGTATTCTTTTCCAAACACCTTAAGCATTAAAGCCCAACTACTTTCACTGTTTAGAAGACCTACTACATAAGGTTCACAACATTTAATGCATTTTGTCAATCTCATTAGTCTTGTAGTTATCAAGATTCGACTTCCATTACTACAAAATACCTTCTCCCAAATAACTCTTTATACAGTACACCTCCCAACAGATTAGCATCCAACCCCTTTGCTTCTTTATTACTATTAGTTTGTTGTAAAAGTGCTACAATAATCTCTCGAAAATCATGCTCTGGAGATACACTAACCCAAGCACGAAAATCAAAGCGGTCAACAATGCAATCATCCTTGTATACATGAGTGGCGAGAGTAGTCTTACCCCATTCCAACAACAGGGATGATTTGAAGATCAAACTCGTCCGTAGCAAGGGCATCCCTGATTTGACTCAAGTGCTCATCAAATCCTATCATGATATTACTGGCATCGAGAACAGAACTTGATGAACTTGCTGGTGTGGTATTTCCAGGCCCCACATCTTCCACGACTTGCTTGGTTGTTATCTTGTCCGCCTCTTCTCTTATGGAAATAAAATTTTCGGTTAATTTGAGTATAGCTTTCTTCTGCAACACAATCGGGAATGGGAGGAGTTTTCTAGGAAAACAACCAGCGGAGCACTTAATTTCTCTAAGGGTTTCGTATTTCGCCTGGATTTGCCTCACCACAAAGGATTCAATTAGATCCTCTGCTTTGTAAGCTGTACCCACGATCCGCGTCTCCAGATGTTCAGTTTCATGGCTGGAGTGTTTCTCAAGAAAATCGATCAAGCAACTAACTTCCTGTTGCAGAGACTCAATTTGGTGTGTAGGTATGAGAAAGTGATGGGAAGGAGGTGGGTGAAGGATCTGGTGTAGGATTTGAGAGAGGGAGAGTAAAGATGCATAAGCAGCAGCCATCTCTCAGAGAAAATGTGAATCTAGGAAGAGGCACGAGAATTGACTTGAAAATCTGTGGTAAGCTTTCAACAAAAGAGAGAAGGAATCAGTTGAATCTGGAAAGTAGCACTATTTTGTTGGAAAGGCGGGGAAGAGATCCTCTGCAGTGTAGCCAAAACACAGCATGGTGCATCCCTAAAATAATGACACGTAACTTTTTTTTTTTTTCAATCTTCTTTTGTTTTTTAATATAATCTATATTTAAACATTGTAGAAGTTAATTATTATAATTGCCACTAACTATAATAATTAAATAATAATACCTAATTTATTGTTCAATAAAAATGATGTATAGGAAAAAATATTTATAAAAATATAAATAATACTCCCTCCGTCCCGAGTTATTAGTCTCATATTCCTTTTTCGTCCGTCCCAACTTATTAGTCCCATTTCCTAAAATGGAAAAAAATCTCCTCACACCAATAAAATATTAATTCCACTACACTCACAAACATTGGTAACTGTGCCAAAAGCAAATGGGACTAATAACTCGGGACGGAGGGAGTAATTTAATATGCACACGAAATTTCTCAAATACGTAATATTTTATTATTTTTTAAAATTATTTAACAGCTTAATCTTGTTTTTATATAACTAGACTTGCCCCGTGTTGCACGATTAATATTTAATATTATTTATATTTTTAATTAAAATATTAAATTATGTATACATATAAATTTATACTCGACTCAATTTAGTTAATTATTCTTTTTTGATGTAAAAAAGGAATACACAAAGAGTTGGTCTCCTGAGAGACGGCTCACTATTTTTATTGTGAGACGGATCAAGATCCATACTCATATACTTTTAAAAAAAAAAACCAACCCTTACACCATCACTCCTCCGCCCCTAACACACACGTGACACACCCCTTTCTCTCTCTCTTCCTTCTCCTCCTCCCAAATCACACCCCACTCATATCCCCGCCTCCGCCGCCTAGCATGACCCCGTAGAGTTTGGGTTTGTAGAGGTCGAGCTTCTGCCTCTTCGACATTCTGAAGTTCAGGAAGAAAAGGCTGAGGCATGTAGGTGGTGGAGGTGAGGGAGACGATTTGGTGGGAGAGAGCGGCGGAGGTGCCCATTTGAGGGAATTCATCGCCTCGGTTGAGCAGAGTGGATGTTTGCCCCCTCTATCATCAAGTAAAGATTGATGGTTCTATATAATATATATTACAAACAACTTTGTTTGAGCTGTATGCGTGGAACAATTCTGTTGGAATATAGGGGATGGAGTAAAAATAATTTAAAATGAATTACATCATTTAAATTAAATAAATACATCATTTACAGTAAAGGAATACATCATTTGAGAACAAAAAAAAATTAATTGCTGGAAAAAAACTTAATTGCTGAATACATTATTTATAGTAAAGGAACACATCATTTACAGTAAAGGAATACATCATTTACAGTAAATGAATACATCATTTAGGAAGGAGTTTAGCAAGCTGGCGCAGAGATGCTTGTATTTGAATGGGAATAGCAGGCCGACAAAGAGGGAAGTGGCAGCGGAGTTAGAAGAGACTCGAACGATGAGAGAAGGATCAATTTTGGAACCACAAAACGTAAACCCAGAATTCCACAAGATTTAAGTGCAAGAGATGATGTATGATTCATTCAGTATGAAGTTTCATCAATGTTGGACAACACAACATTCAATTCGATTTCCACCACTGCAGAATCATCGACGGCGGAGGAGTAGCATAGTGGTGGAGTGTCGACGGCGGGGAGGAGAAGGTGGTGGTGTCGCAAGAGGTGGAGGAGAAGTGGGGCTGGAGAAGGTACAATTTATGAAATAAAAGTTGGGGAAGAAAGTTGCGTTGCGGGAGAGAGGAGGAGAATGATTTATATTCTGGGAAATATCCATTAAAAGATCCATTTAGAAAATATGGATAGGATTAAGTCCGTTTCACAATTAAATATGATGAGACCGTCTCATATGAGACTTTGCCATACACAAATATATACTTACTTCGTCCCGCAAGAATTATTCCACTTTTTTTTTTGTACCACTTCATTAGTCTCATTTATAAAAATAGCAACTTTTTTACACTCAATCATAAAATATTAACTCCACTCAACTAATTCTACACTTACAGTCCTTAATTCTCGTGCCGAAAAAAATTGGGACAATTTTAATGGGACAAAGGAAGTATAATTTTTCAATTTTTATATATTTTTGACAATAATACAATATATTTATGATTTTAAAACATATTAGAATAAATAAAAACATTTTTTTATAAAATTCAATTAAAAAAGCAAAATAAAATACACCCAACAGAAAATTTTCTAATATATTTAATAAATTTGGGTACATAGTTTTGACCATTACCATTTGATTTTGAATTCTCCCCAATAATCAAAATATATCTTTAGAATTATTTATATTTTCCAATTCATTTATTTAAAAGACTCTATACAAAAATCATTAACAGCAACTCAAAAATTGCATTCGCTTTTTTAAATATAAACTAATATTTCACGGTGCATGACACGAAATTATTATATTTACATATTGTAAAAAACAATATAAATGTATCAAATATTATTTATGATTTAAATAAGCAAATGTATATCATAACATATATATGAATATTATATTATATCCAATAAGGTTTAAAGGTATAATAATAATAATAAATCAGAATTATAATTTTGAATTTTTATATCTACACATTAAAGTAACAATAATATTATTATTTAACTTTTAATTTAAACTAAAATTAAATTTTTTATAATTTCAAAATTTTCATATCTAATTAGATTGAAAATGACGCCGGTAAATTTTATTAAAAATGATTTATTTATATTGCCAAAATTTTAGCCAGAATTTTAGGATTATTAATGAATAATTGTTCCCTCCAATTTAAAAATAACTACTTTTTTCTTTTAATATACTAGTATTTCCCCTTTGCATTGAATTATTAAATTTAAATATTGTTAAAAAATTATAAATATATCAAGCATCATTTATGATTTTTTTTTGATAGGTATAGATTAATTTTAAACACACGCACCCATATATCCCACGAGAAAGATCGAACCTGTGACTCCCTCAATCACGTATAAGTGTAAATATTGTATATATAATAATTAGTGTTTGATAGATATGATAAATGTTATACGTTTTAAACTTGATGTGCCCATGCTTTATTTTTTAAAACACAAAATTAAAAAAATATTTAAATAAAATAAAAAATCAAATTATTTTTCCAATGTTTTATTTTATTAGAACATATAAATAATACTAATTTATGTAAAATAAAAAAATAAAAAAAAATACTATAAAAAAATATTAAATTAAAAAAATAGAAAAATCAAATTGATGGACCCACATTTTAAAAGTTGACTGATTGTTCATTTGCTAATTTGAATTAAAATTATTAAATAATGTTTGATATTTAGATATAATTATGATTGAGAATTTATGTATAAATTTCTATAATTTTACATATAATTACATAGTTCTATACCCGCGCGTTGCACGAGAAAATTATATATACATAAAAAATTTTAATTTAAATTTTAATCTATTTTGATGGTTCAATTGTATATAAATCCTATAAGTTATTGGGCATATACAAATCACTTTAATCACTTACGCCCCGATTTAAGAACACATTGAAAATTTTAAGTTGCTCTAAATATAAACTCATATTCTACTTAGTCATTTAATTATTTATAATTATTATACAATTAAATAAATACAGTTTTTATAAGTTTACTATAATCTTCGTACTTAAACTGAATTCAAAAGAAGTAAAAGTAGTTTAAAATATTAATAAATAAAAGTGTATAATTGAAATAGAATATATATATATATATATTCTAATAAATGCAGTATTATAGAATATTCCATGGATGCATTAAAAAAAAGGCAATTATAGTTCAAACTGAGTAAAAAATAAAGGTACCAAATAAATTATCAATTTATTTAGTGGTTATGACTTGCTAACGTCATCTAAAGAACCAAAATGTTTCTTTAAAGTTATGTATGTTCTTAAAATTTATATATTTAAAAGTTCATGGATTATAATGTAAAAAATTATCTAATATTGGGAAAATATTATTAAAAACCATAAATTAACAAATCATTTAACTAAATGAAAATAATTATATATAAGTTATGCATAGTTCACAATTTTAAAATAAAATGTCAAAATTTATGATTTCTAAAATATGAGATAAGTAATTTTTAATTTTTATTTTATCTGAAATTTTATTACAATACAATGTTATTTTTAGAATTACAATACAATTTCTTGTGCTCTTTAGTCTTGTGCTTCAATATAATATTATACGTCACATATATGTATATATATATATAATAAAATCAAAAAGAAATTATATAAAATATAAAATTTATGGGGTTTGATTTAAATATTATTCCATAAAAAATATTGCACACGTATTATTTAACAAATATTAAATATAATATATTGGTGAGATATTTATTTTAATGAAAAAATAAAAAATATAATTTTGTTATATTTTATATTATAATTGTATATCTATAATATAATAAAATAAAATAAATAAATATTATAAAATTAAAATAAAATTTTTTGGTGGAATAGTTATTGTAGACTATTCCCTTTTGATATATTACTCTATATATATTTCACTATTATTTATGGTTTTAAATTGAAGAATATCACCTCTAAATTTTATTTAAAAAAATGATTTGTTATTTTCCAAAAATAATATAATAATTATATAAAAATATTATTAAAAATATAAATTACTCTATATATATTTCACTATTATTTACTCTATATATCACGTCTAAATTTAAATTTGATATCATATTCTAACTTAATTTTGTTTTTAACATAATAAAAAATCACGTGAAACAAATACTGCTCAACGGTTATCTAAAAAAATATATAAATTAGATATATTAAATGAAAGTAATTGCTGGAAAAAAATTGTTGAACAGTTATTTGGTGGTTACAATATTATGTATTTAGACTACTCCTACTAATGACACTCCACAACCCAACCTAATAATAAAATAATAATTTCTCTCTCATCCACCTACACAACCCACAACCCAACTCAATTTCACTCACAGCAATGACATCACACAACCTAAAATTTATTTTATTTTCATATTTATACTTCAATATATATTATTTATAATATTTTTTTATTACTTTTTTAATTATATATATTTATATATTACTATATAATTATAATATTTTTATTACATACACTTAAAATTTTAATATTTGAATAAAATATAAACTATAGAAGTTGAAATTGAAATTAAATACGAATACATGAATTACAAATACAAGAGCAAACACGAAAGTGAAATTACAAACGAATTACATATTTATTCATGGGCACCAAATTTTTGCCATATGTGCTCAATCAAGTCATGTTTAAGGGTTTGATGAGCTTGTCTGTTGCGAAGTTCATCTCTATTGATCATATAATCAGACAAACTGGAAATGCGTTGTGTAGAGTAGTTGAGCGATTCAACATCTTCACCTTGCACTTCTGTAGGGGTATCCATGAGAAACTCTGTGGGATCATGATAGTTCTGATATGTATGTCGTTCATCTTCTACTATCATATTATGCAAAATGATGCATGCCATCATGATTTTTCCTATCAAAACCTTGTCCCAAATAAGGCATGGGCGTCGAAGAAAAGCAAAACGAGCTTGCAGAACACCAAAGGCTCTCTCGACATCTTTTCTAGCAGACTCTTGGTGTTGAGCAAATAACTTATGTTTTCTGGTCTGTGGGGCAACTATTGACTTGACAAATGCAGCCCATGAAGGGTAAATGCCATCAGTGAGATAATATGCTCTATCATTTTGACGACCATTCACAACATAATTAATTTTCGGTGATCGACCTTCTAACACATCATTAAAGACAGGAGACCGATGCAGTACATTAATATCATTGCACGAACCTGGTGTTCCGAAGAATGCATGCCATATCCATAAATCATATGAAGCAACAGCTTCCAAGATTATTGTTGGACTTCCACCTCTCCCTGTGTATTGACCCGCCCACGCAGTGGGACAATTTTTCCATCCCCAATGCATGCAGTCAATACTACCGATCATACCTGGAAAACCACGTTGTTCTCCAACATAGAGAAGTCTAGCAAGATCTTCTCGATTTGGCCTTCTAAGATACGTTTCACCGAAGCATGAAATGATACCTTCAACAAAATGAACAACAGCCTCTCTAGTCGTAGCTTCACTCATTCGCAAGTATTCATCAACAACGTCAGATGATACCCCATATGCGAGAACCCTCATTGCTGCAGTACATTTTTGTACTGGTGAAAGACCTAGTCTGCCAGAGGCATTACGCCTTTGTCTAAAATATTCATCATTGGCAGTGACAGCCTCCATTATACGGAGGAACAATGATCTTTGCATGCGGAATCTCCGTCTGAATATCTGTGGAGTGTATGTCGGCATCTCCACAAAATAATCATTCATCAAACGCTCATGACCAATCTCGCGTTCTCTGTTGATATATCTTCTCCTATTTGTAGGTTGTACAAATAGATTGTGATTGCTTGCGATGAACTCTTGGATGATTCCATCAATTTGTCGATTTTGCTGATGGACTCGTTCTTCCCACTCAGCATATCCAGGGATTTCAAATGAATCGGAACTTGAGTCTGATGATGAGTTTTCGTGGAGAGACATAATTTGAAGTGAGAAAGAGGAATTGTTTGTGCAAATTATTTTACAAAGAAAGAGAAGAAAGAGATAAAAATGGTGGGTGATGGTGCAGAGATGATAAATGACATAACGTCTTATATGGACAAATGGTGGGTGGAGAATATTAATGGTGGGGTTTAGCTGGAGAGTTGATAGAGAAATGGTGGGTGGAGAATATTAATGGTGGGGATGTGCTGGAAAGTTGATGGTGCAGAGTTGATAAAGAAAATGGTGGGAAAATGATAGAGACATATCACAATTAATAGTGCAGAGTTGATAAGGAAAATGACATAAAGACATGGTGCAGTGTTGAATATTATGAGATAAGGAAATGATAGAGTTGATAAGGAAAATGCGATAAACACACTAAAACAAATCGAAACACAACAAAATACATCGAATGCTAAAGATTGGTGCAACAAACACACTGAAATTACATGAAATAAGATTAATTAGATGGTCCAAACACAAGTGTCATCAGACGGATTTTGAGATCTTCTTCTTCTGGAGTTAAGACATGTTTTGCCAGCAAGGTATTCAACGTCTTATTATACATCTTCATTTTATCCATCTCCTTCTTTGTTGCCACAGCATTCTTCATAAACTCCAGTTCATTATCTTTGGAGATTCTCATTGCACGTAATTCTGCAACAAATTCATTAGATGAATTAGATGTAGAAACTTTACCTTTTCCTTTCCTTTTTGCCTTGTCTCTACCCATTGGGCGGGAAATAGAAGCTCCGCTAGATGGAGTTTCTTCACCAGAAGGCACAGAATATCCCCCATCTTCAGATGTTTTTGATCTCTTGTGGCTTCTACCATCATCTTCATCATTGTCCTCTTCATTTTCACACCGGAGTGATGTTATATCCCACTTTGGATGTTTGCTCATAACTTCCTTGAATACAACAAAATCCTGAAACTTGCCTCTAGTGCCACCTTCTTCATAAATTGTCTGAGCTTCTTTCTCAATGTCAGTCTCGCTCATTCCACTCCTTCTTCGAGCATACGCCTCCTTGTAAGCACCCACCCACCGGTTTACGTTTTCACTAAGTCGTTTCCAACGACCTTTCATCGATTCAACGTTCCTTTCGTTGAGCTCATTTGGGTTTTCTGCTTGGCGATCGTGATACAATTTATGTACACGACCCCATAACGAGCCTCCCTTCTGATTTTTTCCACGTACCTTATCCTCACTAACATAGATCCATGAAGACATGAGGGCTACATCTTCTTTTACACACCAGCTAGTTTTTGAACCTTTTGGCATTTTGGTATTCATAGATTCAACATCTTCAGAGGAATGAGGGTTATTCAAATTAGGAGAATATGAAAAATTTTGATAATCAACATTTGGAAATTGTTGTGAATTTTGGTAGTTCGAATAGTTTTGGGAGAATGGATAATCTTGTTGGCTTGGATAACTTTGGGAAGAGAAGAAGTAATTGGGATCATTTGGATCCATAACAAGATATCGAAATGAAGAAATACTAGAGAAAATAGAAGTTTTGGTTGTGAATGAAAATGTATCAATATTAGGTTCATTTTATAGAGAAAAAAAAATTATGAATTTTGGTATAAATTTTTTTTTTTTTTTATAAATTATTTTGTGTATTTATCCAAAAAATACGAGTATCCAATCACATGCTGCCAAGTGGCAGCATGTGAGAGGATGACACTATAGATTGGCCGACAGCAACGGAGTCATGACACTCCTTCCTTTTCCTTTCATTTTACAATTTCTTTAATTCAGTTTATTAATAAAATATTGATGACATTGTGGCAAATGTCATTGCTGCGCGCAGTCTTAGGCGGGAAAAGTTTTTTTTGAGACTACTCTCCTTTAGTATATATATATAGATTATATAGATTGTGTTTAATAATTTTATTACAGCTGCCATTGAATTTTAATAATTTAAAATTTTATATTTTTAGTATAAAATTTTTATTTATTCATTAGTATTTGTGTTACCATAACTTAAATTATTACTCCCGTAATTATATTCTAAAAATATTTATTTTGAAGTCATTTTTTTATTGAAGATTAAATTAGGATTATTATTCAATTACCATAACTAGTGGCAATTATCATAACTTTATTATTCCCACCTTTGTATAATGTTATAAAATTTTAACAATAATTAGATTGAAAAAAAAGACAATTAAAAAAATAAAATGGTGATGTGGCATCATATTAGAGGTGCACAACACCGTGCAGTATTTTGACCACACTGCAGAGGATCTCTTCCCCTCACAACCTTCATTAGACTGGAATACTAATAATTTTGGAGTTTAATAATAGTAAAAACTTTAAAATATAGTAGTATTGCACCCAAGGTGTGCTTAAGAACTTTTATATATATATATTCAAATAATATTAAATTTAATATTTTATTTACACACCAAAATTAATGAACTAAATAGTTCATTAATGACTAGGGGTGTACATGAGTCGAGCTACTCGGATATCGACTCGAAAAAAATTCGTTCGAAATTCGATTGTTTAATAAATGAACCAAGCTCGAGCTTTGAACCGAGTTCAATAAAGTTAACGAACCGAGCTCGAGCTCGGATGTATTCGGTTCGCCAAGTTCACGAACATATTCGAGTTTGAGCTCGAACCAAGCTTTATCGAGCTCGAGCTCGAACATGTTCGTGAGCACGCTCGCGAGCAGGTTCGTTTAAAAGCTCTCAAGTTAGCTCGTTTTGAGGTTTGCGAACAAGCTCGTTTAAGAGATTGTCAGTGCAGCCACGTGATGCGCAAATCAAATACATAATATATAATTTTTAATATTAAAATAAATTTTACAAAATTAGATAATTTTACATATTTTTTTATAATTTTTTGTACACAAATTTTGATTTTTATTCATCAAATATGTAACGCCCCCAACTGACCTTCCCGAATTTGGGGCCACGTTACATTGATGTTCAGGTTTTGCCAAACATTTCTTAACTTAAAATGAAGCGGAAGACTTGATTTAAATGAAATGACAGTTAAATAACATAAAGTACCACTTCGAGTCAGTTTAAGAAATAACAATCAAACATTTAAACATTCAAAAGGGAAGGAAAAGAACATAGCTTGTTGTAGCGTGTGTGAACGTGGAGGAGATATGCATGTGAAGATGCATATCTCAGGATCTACGGGTTTACAAAAATTCTTTCACTGCTTAGTTTACACCCCTGCTCGCCCATCCCTGCCGCTCAACCTGAGTATTTTAAAAATAATACGAGGGACTGAGTACTGATGTACCCAATGAGAAACGTGCCCGAAAACATACATTATATATTAAGAAAGTGCTATGCAACTCACACAGATAGACACGGGGTTTTGTTGAAAGGAACCGTGCTATCTAAAACATTTTAATTGTGCGCTATTTAACATGTAATTATATCTGTTATCATTTTGTAACTGGGTGCTGGCCGACTTCCGAGTTACGATGACGAGTTAGGAGTGAATACACACTCAACCAACTATCATCAAAGTGCACTAGTCTCGGTACACACAACCTCGAGACCTGATCGTATAAGACAAATCAATCACTTTCTTAAGCAGGGTTTAAGGTCACTACCATTTCACCCGTGCTTTTATCATTCCAGGGTTTAAGGTCACTACCATTTCACCCGATCTTACGAGCTTAAGGTTGCTAACCTTCACAATTTAATAAGAGTAGTGCATGTACTAAAAGCACATGGTTCTTGTCTCATTAATACCTCTCTGTTGTTAACATTCAAACAGATGACAGATATAATAGCACAAAACATGCATAGCCTCTCATTTAAAACAAAGCATTTTAACACATTTTGAAAAGAAAACGCTCATTTGCTTTTATACTTAAATAGTTTCCCACCTTGTATTAGGCTTTGAGTATAGATGCTTCTCCGCTAGCTCGAGCTAATCCTCCAACTTTCAGTCTCCTACAATCATAAGGTCATAAGTTAGGACATACGATCTAGGATAAAAACTATCTTAATCATAATACGATTCATGCTTCTAATCATATATTAACCATAATCAATTGAGACTCGAAAAGAAATAAGATCGGATAAAAGGATTAAATCTTCCCATGTATGAGCTCTGTGTCGACCGACAGGGCTCTGTGTCGGTCGACACAGCCCTTGGTCGACACAGCTCTGTCAACAAACACTGTGTCGATCGATACAACCCTTTGTCGATCGACACAAGTGTGTCGATCCCTCCTCGGATGACATCCTGTCGACACACCTTTATCGACCAGTTCTGTCGATCGACACTTACCTCTGTCAATCGAGACGAGTTGTCATTTTCCTTCCCTCGACAATAGCCTCTGTGTCGATCGACACATGTCGTCTTTTTCGCGAACTCGCCGGAAAACCTGCAACTTCGACGTATACCTTCGATTTCACATGCAATTACATATTCGAGGTTCCTAAACCTCCTAGAATACGATTAACACCTCGAAACTCGATTAAAACACAAAATTTGGGGTCAAAACGAGGGCTCACCGGAAAAACCTCTCTCTCCGGCGGCGGCGACGATTCCGGCGATGAAACTTGGTTCTCAAATCTTTCGAATGCTCTCTACACGATGGGGAACACGTCTAAATCGTCAAAACATGGATTTATGGCAAAATAAACGAGATTTAAACATTAAAACTCAAAATCGCAAAATGCTACCCACCTCACCTTATCTCTTCAATATCTCAGCCGATTCTTCACCTCACGACGCCCACTTTATATCAAAACGAAGCTCGCGGAATAGGCTACACGGAGGTGGTGACGATTTGGTCTGAGGTGGCCGGAGTTGGCCGGAAACTGGTCGGAAAGGTGATGGGTTTTGAGGGTGAGGTGGGGTTTTTCTCTCTCTAAACTTGAAGATGGTGGGGTGAAAATGAATACTATTTCCTCCAATATATTTGTTTAACTTCATTATTTCCTCACATATAATTATTATACACTGATATAAGTCTATCTATATATATAAATCCTTATAATTCCATATATGCTTTTATAATTCTAGTATATAAATTCCCAATATAATATTCTCATTTAATTCATGATAAATCATATCATTTTTCCATAAATTCTCAATGAATCTTGATAATTCCTTCAAGATTAATAATATAACCAAGCTCAATATCAAAATTAAATTCTCCAATCATAAATAAATAATTTCCAATGTTTCTCAATTGAGAAATTCTTTCTTTATTAAATTCGAAATTTACAAAGCTTCGAAAAACTCGGAATACTTCTCTTTCATTTTGTCTTCCAGCTCCCATGTCGCTTCTTTGCGCCCATGGTGACTCCAAAGCACCTTTATGAGCGGGATCGACTTATTCCTAAGCTCCTGAATCTTACGATCTAGAATCGCTTCTGGCCGTTCCTCATACTGTAAGTCTGGACTCAAGATCACTTCCTCTTGACGAATCACGTGTCTAGGATCATATACATACTTCCTCAGTTGTGACATGTGGAACACTCTACGAATGTTACCCATACTCGGGGGTAGTGCCAATCTGTACGCTACTGGACCAATGCACTCTAAAATCTCATACGGTCCCACATAGCGCGGTCGCAGTTTACCTTTAACTCCAAAGCGCACTATTCCTCTGGAAGGCGAAACCTTGAGGAATACTTTATCCCCGACTTTGAAACACAATTCAGCCCTCTTTGAGTCGGCATAAGACTTCTGCCTACTCTGCGCTTCCCTTATTCTTCCTCTGATCTGCCAGACAATTTCGATCATTTCATTCACTGCGTCCGGTCCAATAACCTTTCGTTCTCCTACCTCATCCCAATACAGAGGCGAACGACACTTCCTTCTGTATAAAGCCTCGTAGGGTGCCATTCCGATTGTTGTCTGGTAACTGTTATTATAAGCAAACTCAATTAGAGGCAAAATCGGTTCCCAACTGCCTCCTCGATCTAAGACTACTGTTCTCAGCATGTCCTCAAGAGTTTGGATTGTCCTTTCAGATTTTCCATCTGATTGAGGGTGAAACGTTGTACTAAAATTCAGGTAAGTCCCCAATTCCTGTTGTAAACTCATCCAAAATCGAAATGTAAACTTCGCATCTCTGTCAGATGTAATAGATTTCGGCACTCCGTGCAGTCTGACTATCTCTCGGACATATATTTGAGCTAACTTATCTGACCTGTAATTCACCTTGATCGGTAAAAAGTGAGCACTCTTCGTCAGACGATCCACTACAACCCATATCACCGTATTCCCTTTCTGTGATCTTGGCAATCCCGTCACAAAGTCCATGGTGATATGTTCCCACTTCCACTCAGGGATGCCCTACAGTTGCAACTTTCCATACGGCTGTTGATGTAACGCCTTAACTTGTTGACAGACTAAACATTTCTCCACGTATAGGGCTACATCCTTCTTCATACCATCCCACCAGTACTTAGTTTTCAGATCTTGATACATCTTAGTACTTCCTGGGTGAGCGATAAACGACGTATCATGTGCTTCACTCAAGATCTCATTCCTCAACTCCTCACTATTCGACACTAAGATTCTGTCTCTGAACAACAGTGCACTATCAAGCGCTTCCCGGTACTCTCCCACTGCTTGACTTGTAGCTTCTGACGCAACTTCTCAATCTCTGCGTCTCCCTTCTGTGCCTCGATGATTCTTTCTCTTAAATCTGGCTCTACTGTCAAAACTGCTAATTCGCACTTCTTTCTCTCCGAAGGCGATATCACTTCTAGACTGAGTTTCTCAAACTCTCTAATTAGTCTGCTTTCTCTCGTAAGCATGCAGCCTAGCTGAGCTTCTCCTTTTCTACTCAAGGCATCGGCCACTGAATTGGCCTTGCCTAGGTGGTAATTTATTGTCAAGTCGTAATCATTCACGAGTTCTAGCCATCTCCTCTGCCTCATATTCAAATCTTTTGTTCGAAGAAGTACTTCAAACTCTTATGATCCGTGAATATGGCACATTTCACACCATAGAGATAGTGTCTCCAGATTTTCAGAGCATGGATTACGACCGCTAACTCTAAATCATGAGTTGGATAATTCACTTCATGCGGTCTTAACTGCCTTGACGCATAAGCTATCACTTTCCCGTCCTGCATCAACACACAACCTAGCCCATTCTTAGATGCATCTGTGTAAACCTCAAAATTCTTATCCGCCTCTGGCACTGCTAAGACTGGCGCGGTTGTCAATAGCTGTTTCAGCTTCTGAAAACTTTCTTCACATTCCTCTGACCATACAAACTTTACACCCTTCTGAAGCAATTGCGTCATTGGCTTCGCAATCTTCGAGAAGCCCTCAATGAATCTTTGGTAATAACTGGCTAAACCCAGAAAACTGCGGATCTCGTTCAGCGTCATTGGCGATTTCCAGTCCATCACCGTCTGAATCTTGGCTGGATCTACTTCGATTCCATCAGCCGACACAATGTGACCCAATAATGTCACTTCTCTCAGCCAAAATTCACACTTGCTGAATTTCGGATACAACTTCTCATCTCTCAGAGTCTGCAACACTGTTCTCAAATGTTGCTCATGTTCTACTTCGCTCTTCGAGTATATCAGAATGTCATTGATAAATACCAACACGAAGTTATCAAGATATGGATGGAATACTCGATTCATTAAATCCATGAACACTTCTGGAGCATTTGTAAGTCCAAACGACATTACTACAAACTTGTAGTGACCGTATCTAGTTCTGAACGCTGTCTTGGGAATATCCTCTTTCCTGATCTTCAGCTGGTGATACCCCGATCGCAGATCGATCTTAGAGAATACCTTCGCTCCCTTGAGCTGATCGAATAGATCATCGATCCTTGGTAATGGGAATCTGTTCTTCAGCGTTAATTTGTTCAGCTCCCTATAATCAATGCACATACGCATCGATCCATCCTTCTTTTTCACAAATAGAACTGGTGCACCCCATGGTGACACGCTCGGCCTAATATACCCCATATCTAACAGTTCCTGTAGCTGGACTTTTAATTCTTGCAACTCCTTCGGGGCCATGCGGTACGGCGCTTTAGAAATTGGTGATGCACCCAGTTCCAAGTCAATTGTGAATTCCACCTGTATGTCCGGTGGTAACCCTGGTAGTTCTTTCGAAAACACGTCCTCGAACTCTCTCACGATAGGTACATCTTGTACTGTTAGCTCTGGTTTCTCTTCTCCTTCTAAGTATACTAGGAAGGCATGATTCCCTGCCTTACGCAACAACTTCTTTGCTTGAATCGCTGAAATTACAGGCACTCTCTGCCACTTTCGGAACCCATGCACGACTGACTCTTCATTCCCTTGTTGAGGAATAATCACTCTCCTCTCGCGACATAAGATCGTCGCCTTATTCTCTAATAGCCAATCCATTCCTAGGATTACATCTACATCCTGAATATCCAGTACATTCAATTCTGCCACTTGAATCTCATTCTCGTTCAACTTGATTTTCAAGTCTCGGCATACTAAGGTAGAAATAGTGGTTTCTCCTGAAGGTATTGCTACGCTCAAGTCTTGACTATTTTTCTCTACCTTAAGTTCTAGTGCTTCAACACATGCAGATGATATGAATGTATGCAATGCTCCAGTATCAAATAATACCATAACAGGTATATCATTAATGCATCCCATACCTGCCAAATTCCTGTCGTCCTGGTTGCCATCCAAGGCATAGGCTCTGGCTCTCCTTTGTGGTCTGTCTCCATCCTATTGATTTCCCTCCTGATTCCTCTGTGGAGAATGATTGCCCTGCCTGCCTCCTCCTCTATTCCCAACATTTCCTCTCCATGACTGGCGGTGCCCCCTGATTGCTCTCAATTGTTGGTTTGCCGGCCTCTGGAAATTTTTACGGTTTCCCCCTCTTGTTTGGGGTGTGGCACACTGATGAGCAAAGTGCCCTAGGCCATTGCAGTTAAAACATCTTACTTCTCCCCGCTGGCAATCCCCCGGGTGTCTCTTCCCGCATCTCAGACAGTTCTGCGGACCCATATCTCTCTGGTCACGCCTCGGAAATGGCTAGGGATTGTTCCTCTGAAAATTCTGATTATCGTACCTCCCCTGGAAGTTCTACTGCCTGCCTTGATCATGGCATTTCTGATTGCCCTGACCTTGCATGAGTTGCCTCGGCAGCTCTTCCCACTTCCTCTTCTGAATCGGGGCTGGGGCTTGTACCTCCTGTACTTCCCATCCAGGCATTTTCTTCTTATTTTTGGACGCCTCAATGTCCAAAGCATGTCCCAGCAGCTCCTGGTAGCTTAACCCCTTCATGGTTGCCAACTGCGTGCGGATTTCCTCACACAATCCATCTCTAAACTTTTCCGCCATTTTCTGTGGCGTATCCGCCAGATGCGGCACCATTTGGAGCAGTTCTCCAAATTTGGTGTCATACTCTTCCACCGATAACTTCCCTTGCTCAAACAAAAAGAATTCTACCTACCTCTCCTTCCAATACTGCTTCGGAATGTACTTCTCGTATAATGCTTCCTTGAACCTATCCCAACTCAGATGATCCCTCTCTGCTGGTGCGACCGACTTCACATAGGTCTCCCACCATCTATCAGCCTTTCCCTTCAACTGATATGACACACAGTTGATCTTTTCTGATTCAGAGCACCTCATGTGCTTAAAGATTTTCTCCAGTTCCCTGATCCAATCCTCAGCCGCCGATGGACCTCCCGTCCCGTCAAAAGTTGGAGGCTGCTGCTTCCTGAAAGTTTCCACCCATTTGACTGAAGGAATTTCAGGTGCGTTCCCGTGTGGCGGTGGGAATTGACCATGTTGATTGGCAGCGCTCTTCTCATCTGATATGATCTCATACTCCTCGTACCCTTGATTAATAGGGACCTCCTCCCAATGTGGGTTTTCATACTCCGGTTGTGGGTTAGCTCTTCCACGGCCTCTACCTCGCTAACCTCTGCCTCGGCCTCGGCCACGGCCTCTACCTCGGCCACGGCCTCGACCCCTTCCTTGGTCTATGAATTCCATTACTTTTCTCTGCAAACCACACCAATGAGCACAATACATTAACCTCAATACGACAGTATTCATCTTAACCTTGAATCATATCACCCATAAATACTCACTCAAAGCTTTTAAACAACCAAACACCAACATTCATAAACCAAGAAATCCCAAATAATATATTCGTTAAATATCCGAACAAAGTCTCACATGCCACAAATCCCGATACATCAAAGAAAATAAAAATACAAATACATGCTTAATTGCGCACATAAATAAATCACATATCATACGAGGACAATTAAGGCAAACAAAAATTCCTCGTGGCCCCAAAAATAGAAAAATTAAATTCTATCTATTACAAATTTGAATTTTGAATTAATTTGGATAAATCCAAATCTTTTCAAATCTTCCAAATCTTCAAGAGGCCTTCAAATCTGGATACACCAAATCTTTTGGATTTTTTTTAGGCCTTTATGATCTGATGATTTGCCCTAACCCTAATGCAAACCCTAGGGTTTACACAGGATTGTACAAACCATCAAAACACGAGCCACCACGACGGGAAAGCAGCAGCCGACGACGACCGAAGCCGCGCGCCCGCGCCTGCCTTCGCCCGCCGTCGTCCTCCGTCGGCCCTACGTCGGCTCCGTCTTCGTTCTTCGTCCTCGACCCGTCCAAATTACAAAATTTGAAAATTACAGAAAACCTATTCTATTACAATTTTCAAATCTACACTAATCACGGATTTTCTCGTGATTTTACAAAAACAATTCAGCCCTACACGGATAAACCACCGCGGGCTGAATCAACGGGTTGCCACGAGGAACAAAAACCAACATCCACAATAAACAATAAATTCATACATGCATATCGAATTCAATTATGAACAACAGAGCCACAAATCAAAAACTTGGCTCTGATACCAATTTTAGGGTTTTACCGTGAACCGAATCACCAAAACCAAACTGAACCGGATCGATCTATGAATATTGCTCATAATTAAATTTCTCAAAAACCTAGCATGCTCCTATGAATTTAATACATAATTGTGGATTGAGAGATTACCGTAATTCCGTCGTCTCTGTACCGATCTTTTGCGTTTGAATTCTAAAATCCAATTCAACCACGCAATTCGATTTTATCTACGGAACAAGAAATTAGATCTCTAATTTCTTAGAAAAATCGAAAACAAAGAAATCAAGAGAAAAAGAATCTGTTCTCCAGATTAGATCTTCAGATCTGTATCCCGGCGCTGATCAGATCTACTACTGGTGAGGACTCCGTAGAACTGTGGCTTGAGCAGGATTAGAATCGAAATTCTCCTCCTCTCTCCCTCTGAAGTCGGCGCCTCTCTCTCACTCTCTTAGATCTAGGGTTTTTCAAATTGTGTTATGAAGTGGCTAGGGTTTCAGAAAGTGAGAGGTCTATTTATAGACCTAGGATTGTAAAACCCTAGTGGGCTCCTGGGCTCAATTCAGCACACTTATTGGGCCAGACCTGGGACCTAATGCAAATAATAAAGTGGGCCTATAAATTAATTAATTCTCATGTCCACAACTTAGGACACAATTAATTAATTAATATTAATTCTTTTTCACCACAGAATTAATACTGACCTACCCCTTTATTACCACGTTATGAGAACGGGCTGCATTAATTGAGAATCCCCATATTTAAGGTTACCGGACATCCATTAATTAATCGGAGCCTCTGACAAGCTCTAACTACAATTAATTAATATCTTATAATTCCTGAGTAGTACCACTCAAACCTTATCACTCCTGCCTGAACTTAATCAGCCTGCAGGACTTTGGCACGATGAATGTTATTGAGCTCCTCTGGGAATGTCCCCATCCTATTACTCGGATATGGTTACCTAAGTCTAATCTCAGGCGGTACTACACGAACTGCTGTTATCTAAGATACGTATATACGAGCACGTTACTTAGGCTCTCCACCATGGCAAGTCAAAGCAACAGTCAACCCGTGCAAACCCCTGAACCTTCGTTAGGGTTTGGACTCAATCAATATAACGAGATCTTTTATTCGCTGATGTCAGACAGACGAATATATCTCACTGCGGTCCATCAATACGCCACCTCTGCGTACCAGCATGTCAAGTAACCAAGACAGACTACTTTTTCCGACAATGCCGCAACCATCCGGACAGACGTATCCTCATACGCTGTCTCGGTTGTGATCAGGTTTATGTCTCACTAGGTCAAGTGATCATACTGTCTTCTGCGATCTACAACACGCCGTATGATCGTCCCTATCGGTGAGACAAGAGGATACCATTGTTCATACATGTACGATTGTTAACAGATAGGAGAAATAAACCGTTGTATACTCATTGTAATAAATGCTTTCTGTATACAAGACCCATCACCCATGGCCTCCAAACATGTCCTCATACCCGCTCGCTGTGGGCCTCGGCCACATCTCAACACTGTCCCAACCGAAGTCATGTGTCGGCTTGGCCCCGCTGGGCCCTCCTAAATCCTGATGCGGCTGCTGAACCGATGGTGTTGGCTGATCCTGACATCCAAAAGGCAAAGTCGGATCCTGATACGGCGGAGGATACTGGACTGAAGCTGTAGAAAAATCACACTAAGCGTACGGATCGTAAGCTCCTACCTGATGTAACCCGGGCTGGGGTGATGCATAAGCTGCTGCGGGTGTACTCGGTGTAGGTCGGACTTTCGGATGTGACGTAGGTACATGCACAGGTGCATCCGGTGCAATAGATGGTGCAGATGGTGAAGCTGGAGTCCACTGCGGCGACGACTGATGCAATGCTGCCTGATAATTAACGTACCCTGAGGATCCCACTGGGTCGAAAAAGGGTCTTCTGGACCGGTGCTCAGATGGCACTACCATCTGTGCCATAGAAGATGAGGCAGGTCTAGGCCTCGACTGTGGTGCCTCACCTGTCGCCGATGCCTGGGTACTCCTCGAAGATGCCGGTGAAATACCCTCAGCCAAAACAGCCTCCTGAATGAGTGCAGCCATGAATGTCTAGAAACTCCCTCGGGTACCTGTCCGCTGATTATGATGAACTCTAGCTAGCTCCAGGGTCCGACTGGTTCACCTCGATGGCATCAACTTCGTAGTCCTCTCCATAGCTCAGCGTCTGAGATGCCCTATCCCCTCGCCTGCCTCCAGAAATTCCAGTACTCCATCAACGTGTTGGCCAAATTGTCTACCTCAAAAGGTGGGTGGCTCCTGAAACGAAATGCTGCACTCCTAGGGTCCATCTGCCACAACAACAATGTCAAACGGTCAGTCCAAGGTCAAAATAACGTCACCATACACCACTCTGTGTCTCGGGACAACTACTGGCCTCCGATACACTATGCCGAGGGTCTAACTGATCCTCGTGCTAAAACACACTCACTCGAGTCTCGACTAAACTTGCCAGGCTCCTTGTGCATTCTGCACACTTAACACCGACTAACCTCGTGCATTCTGCACACTCAACCCAATTACTGGATTTTCCAGTTCACAGAAATTTTCAATTTTACAACATAGTCAAGGTTTTAAATTCAATAATCATGGATATCGTTTCATTCCACCTTTACAACATCATACTCACACAAAATCAACCTCAAGTAAATGCCTTTTCAAGGCTCACAGTCAAACAGTTAGTCCCGTTCCATTCTAATCATCCCTCAGTTCAACACCAGAATACATCATACTACAACTCAATTCAACTAGCACATCTATAGCCATAACACCAAAGTTTTCAAACGCTCGCAATTAATTCAATAATCAATCAATTCAAACCACATTTTCAAGAAAGGTCACCTCACAGGTGCCGAATTTAAACAATTTTTTTCAACTTCCAAAATCAGAAACTTTCTCAAACTCAAAGATTTCCATTCTCAAACTTCACAATTTCCAATTCACTTCATTCAACAATCAGTGTTAGCACTCTTGCTTAACACAAAATCCGATCAAATCAAAAACAATTTAGCTTTCTCAATCCACATAAACACTGCTTTCTTTCAATTCCTCAAGTCGCTTTCAAAATGTTCACAATGTTTTCAAAACATTCAAATCATACTTAAATTGCAAGCGGGGAAACTTTTTGAACTTTTAAAACGTACCTCAGGTGGCGCAGGATGGAGTAGGGTGTAAACACGAGCAGACATTTCACACGACTTTTAATTTAAAACACTTCTAAGACTCGAAGTTTTCAAACTCTTTGAAAATTGTTTTAATAACCCAAAAACTGGAGCTCTGATACCACCTCTGTAACGCCCCCAACTGACCTTCCCGAATTCGGGGCCACGTAACATTGATGTTCAGGTTTTGCCAAACATTTCTTAACTTAAAATGAAGCGGAAGACATGATTTAAATGAAAAGACAGTTAAATAACATAAAGTACCACTTCGAGTCAGTTTAAGAAATAACAATCAAACATTTAAACATTCAAAAGGGAAGGAAAAGAACAGAGCGTGTTGCAGCGTATGTGAACGTGGAGGAGATATGCATGTGAAGATGCATATCTCAGGATCTACGGGTTTACAAAAATTCTTTCACTGCTTAGTTTACACCCCTGCTCGCCCATCCTTGCCGCTCAACCTGCGTATTTTAAAAATAATATGAGGGGCTGAGTACTGATGTACCCAATGAGAAATGCGCCCGAAAACATATATAATATATTGAGAAAGTGCTATGCAACTCACACAGATAGACACAGGGTTTTGTTGAAAGGAACTGTGCTATCTAAAACATTTTAATTGTGCGTTATTTAACATGTTATTATATCTGTTATCATTTTGTAACTGGGAGCTGGCCGACTTCTGAGTTACGATGACTAGTTAGGAGTGAATACACACTCAACCAACTATCATCAAAGTGCACTAGTCTCGGTACACACAACCTCGAGACCCGATCGTATAAGACAAATCAATCACTTTTAAGCAGGGTTTAAGGTCACTACCATTTCACCCGTGCTTTTATCATTCCAGGGTTTAAGGTCACTACCATTTCACCCGATCTTACAAGCTTAAGGTTGCTAACCTTCACAATTTAATAAGAGTAGCGCATGTACTAAAAGCACATGGTTCTTGTCTCATTAATACCTCTCTATTGTTAGCATTCAAACAGAGGACATATATAATAGCACAAAACATGCATAGCCTCTCATTTAAAATAAAACATTTTAACACATTTTGAAAAGAAAACGAAAATTTGCTTTTATACTTAAATAGTTTCCCACCTTGTATTAGGCTTTGAGTATAGATGCTTCTCCGCTAGCTCGAGCTAATCCTCCAACTTTCAGTCTCCTACAATCATAAGGTCATAAGTTAGGACAGACGATCTAGAACAAGAACTATCTTAATCATAATACGATTCATGCTTCTAATCATATAATAACCATAATCAATTGAGACTGGAAAAGAAATAAGATCGGATAAAAGGATTAAATCTTCCCATGTATGAGCTCTGTGTCAACCGACAGGGCTCTGTGTCGGTCGACACAGCCCTTGGTCGACACAGCTATGTCGACAAACACTGTGTCGATCGATACAACCCTTTGTCGATCGACACAAGTGTGTCGATCCCTCCTCAGCTGACATCCTGTCGACACACCTTTATCGACCAGGTCTGTCGATCAACACTTACCTCTGTCAATCGACACGAGTTGTCATTTTCCTTCCTTAGACAATAGCCTCTGTGTCGATCGACACAGGTCGTCTTCTTCGCGAACTCGCCGGAAAACCTGCAGCTTCAACGTATACACCTCTCCACACCTCCGATTTTACATGCAATTACATATTCTTGGTTCCTAAACCTCCTAGAATACGATTAACACCTCGAAACTCGATTAAAACACGAAATTTAGGGTCAGAACGAGGGCTCACCGGAAAAACCTCTCTCTCCAGCGGCGACGACAATTCCGGCAATGAAACTTAGTTCTCAGACTTTCCTAATGCTCTCTACACGATGGGGAACACGTCTAAATCGTCAAAACACGGATTTATGGCCAAATAAACGAGATTTAAACATTAAAACTCAAAATCGCAAAATGCTACCCACCTCACCTTCTCTCTTCAATATCTCGACCGAATCTTCACCTCACGGCGCCCACTTTATATCAAAACGAAGCTCGCGGAACAGGCTACACGGAGGTGGTGACGGTTTGGTCTGAGGTGGCTGGAGTTGGCTGGAAACTGGTCGGAAAGGTGACAGGTTTTGAGGGTGAGGTAGGGTTTTTCTCTCTCTAAACTTGAAGATGGTGGGGTGAAAATGAATACAATTTCCTCTAGGGGTGTACACGGTCCGGTTTGGCCGGTTTGAAGGTCGAAGTATGGACCAAATCAAATAATACGGTTTGAAAAATTCTCAAATCAAACCGGCCAAATTAATTTTTCAAACCAAACCAAACCAAACCAAACCAAATAAAATGGTTTGGTTCGGCCGGTTTAACGGTTTGGAACTTGACTTTAACGAGCTAAGTCAAAACATAAAAAAAATTATATTTTTAGCAATAATTTTTTTGAGAAATGAAAAAAAATAATGGTTCTCATCGACAAAGTACAAGACAATCACAATAGAAACAAACAATTTATGGCATCAAAATATAATAGTTCATATCTCATTCTAAAAAATAATAGTTCATAAAAGGTCACATTATTACGATGCGACAATGGTGAAGACGACCGACGCTTAAATTAAATTGTGAGATTGCAATATTGGATAGTTTAGGGTTTTTCTGAAATTTCAATAAATTAATAAAAATGTAGGAGAAAAATAAAAATTCTATGATTTTGCACAGTATAGGATTCATACTTATTCCGAGAAGATAATAAGGGTAAAAGGAGAGACGTTTACAAATAAATAAAAAAAAATTTGTTAATAAAAATGTAGGAGAAAAAAAGTTACATGAAGTTGCATATAGGATTTGAACTTGTACCTTTTAAAATTCAAAATATAGCTTGAACCATTACACTGAATGTACTACATTAATATTTTAGTACAATATATAATTTAAATATTTATTAAAACTATAAACGGTCCGATCCGGCCCAAACGACCGGTTTCCCTACTCAAATCATGGACCAAACCAAATAATACGGTTTGAAATTTACGGTCCGGCCGGCCGATTATTCACTTGCCAAACCGGCCAAACCGACCAAATCATTTCGTTTCGGCCGGTTTGGCCGGTTTGAACCAAACCGTGTACACCCCTAATTTCCTCCAATATATTTGTATAACTTCCTTATTTCCTCACATATAATTATTATACACTAATATAAGTCTATCTATATATATAAATCCTTATAATTCCATATATGCTTTTATAATTCTAGTATATAAATTCCCAATATAACATTCTCATTTAATTCATGATAAATCATATCATTTTTCCATAAATTCTCAATGAATCTTGATAATTCCTTCAAGATTAATAATATAACCAAGCTCAATATCAAAATTAAATTCTCCAATCATAAACAAATAATTTCCAATGCTTCTCAATTGAGAAATTCTTTATTTATTAAATCCGAATAATTGCTACAAGGTCGAATAATACACGGGATATTACATCCCCTCACCCTTATAAAATTTTGTCCCCGAAATTTACAAAGCTTCGAAAAGCTTGGGATACTTCTCTTTCATTTTGTCTTCCAGCTCCCATGTCGCTTCTTCGCGCCCATGGTGACTCCAAAGCACCTTTATGAGCGGGATCGACTTATTCCTAAGCTCCTGAATCTTACGATCTAGAATCGCTTCTGGCCGTTCCTCATACTGTAAGGCTGGACTCAAGATCACTTCCTCTTGATGAATCACGTGTCTCGGATCATATACATACTTCCTCAGCTCTGACACATGGAATATGCTATGAATGTTACCTATACTCGGGGGTAGTGCCAATTTGTACGCTACTGGACCAATACGCTCCAAAATCTCATACGGTCCCACATAGCGCGGTCGCAGTTTACCTTTAACTCCAAAGCGCACTATTCCTCTGGTAGGCGAAACCTTGAGGAATACCTTATCCCTGACTTCGAAACACAATTCAACCCTCCTTGAGTCGGCATAAGACTTCTGCCTACTCTGCGCTTCCCTTATTCTTCCTTTGATCTATTGGATAATCTCAATCATTTCATTAACGACGTCTGGTCCAATAACCTTTCGTTCTCCTACCTCATCCCAATACAGAGGCGAACGACACTTCCTCCCATACAAAGTCTCATAAGGAGCCATTCCGATTGTTGCCTGATAACTGTTATTATAAGCAAACTCAATCAGAGGCAAAATCGGCTCCCAACTGCTTCCTCGATCTAGGACTACAGTTCTCAACATATCTTCGAGAGTTTGGATTGTCCTTTCAGATTGTCCATCTGATTGAGGGTGAAACGCTGTACTGAAATTCAGGCGAGTCCCCAATTCCTGTTGTAAACTCATCCAAAATCGGGATGTAAACTTCGCATCTCTGTCAGACGTAATAGATTTTGGCACTCCGTGCAGTCTGACTATCTCTTGGACATATATTTGAGCTAACTTGTCTGACCCATAATTCACCTTGATCGGTAAAAAGTGAGCACTCTTGGTTAGACGATCCACAACAACCCATATCACCGTATTCCCTTTCTGTGAACTTGGTAACCCCGTTACGAAGTCCATGGTGATATGTTCCCATTTCCACTCAGGGATGTCTAACGACTGCAACTTCCCATACGGCCGTTGATGTAATGCCTTAACTTGCTGACATACCAAGCATTTTTCCACATATAAGGCTACATCCTTCTTCACACCGACCCACCAGTACTTGGTTTTCAAATCTTGATACATTTTAGTACTTCTTGGGTGAGCGGTATACGGCGTATCATGAGCTTCACTCAAGATCTCATTCCTTAGCTCCTCACTGCTCGGCACTAAGATTCTATCCCTAAATAACACTGCACTGTCGGGTGCTTCCCTATACTCTCCCACTGACTTGACCTTCAGCTTCTGACGCAACTTTTCAATTTCTGCGTCTCCCTTCTGTGCCTCAATGATTCTCTCTCTCAAATCCGGCACTACTGTCAAAGCTGCTAGATCACATCTCTTCCTCTCTGAGGGCAAAATTACTTCTAAATTGAGTTTCTCAAACTCCGTAATCAGACTGCCTTCTCTCGTAAGCATACAGCCTAGCTGAGCTTCTCCTTTCCTACTCAAGGCATCAACCACTGAATTTGCCTTGCCAGGGTGATAATTTATCGTCAGATCGTAATCATTCACAAGTTCTAACCATCTCCTCTGCCTCTGATAAGTTGATATTTTTACCAACTTATCTATTGTTTCTTTGTCTATTTTGGTGATGTTTGAGTTGTTTTTCGTGTCTTTTTGAGCATACATTGGCTTTTGTGCTTTTTATGGTGTGTTTGATGAATCATGCAGGTTTTTGGATGAAAATCGGAGGAATTTGGAAACTTGTTCGTCACAACTTCGGAGAAGATCGATAAAAGAACTCAACGAGATCGACGCAGGAGTGCTGAAGTAGGACCACCATCGATCGACGCCAACTGGCCATCGATCGACGCTGCTTTGTCCTTCCCGTCGATCGACACGAGTTGGCCGTCGATCGACGGAGTGTTGCCGGCCAGATCATATCTTTTCTGATTTCGGAAGATATACACATATCTAACTCCTAGATATGGTAGGATTCATCCACCACACTATAAAAGGGCTGAAGAATTCGAAAATCACAAGAAAGAGAGCAGGAGAATAATAGAGAAGAGAATTAAATTGAGAGAAACATCACAAGGAAGAAGAAGAAGATCACTGGGTTGGAGATTGAATTTCTTGGGAATATTCAGTTTTCCTATTTATCTTTTCTTGTCTTGTTCATTGTCTATGATGATTAAGATTAGAATTATGTGTAACTAATTGTCTTCTCA
This sequence comes from Plectranthus barbatus, assembly GCA_026898455.1. NCBI lineage: Eukaryota > Viridiplantae > Streptophyta > Magnoliopsida > Lamiales > Lamiaceae > Plectranthus > Plectranthus barbatus. The sequence goes on from JAPKLW010000409.1 coordinate 262,647, forward strand.
GATTCTAGGTTTTCAAACTATCAATATAAGCATGTTTTAATTAATTGAAGTTATTTTTCCTTTCCCTCACAGTTTGTGAAATCTGGTTTTATTCTTAATCTTGGGTATGCTGGCCACACACTTAGGATTACATAGTTGAGAATTAGAGACGTAACTGTAATAGTTTTCAATGGAAAGAGATTTTCACAATACAATTTGATTTCTTGTCGTAACTGAAGGAAATAGATTGTAGGAATAAATCTGTAGAACTTTAGGAGTTAGTTAATTAATCTTGAGACCGACAGGAGATAGATAATTAATTAATCTACTTTATGAATTGTCCAACAAAGAAGTTCATAATAGCTTTCTGATGTTCCACTGTGCAGAGGATTTAAAATTGGAAAATAATCAATTTATTTATGCATGCCATACTTGATAGGGAGAAAAGCCTAGAATCTGTACTTCTCATCCATTAAGTCTTTCCAAATACATTTATTTTTAAAATTGTTTTCTTGAAATAATTAAGATTCAAACCCTTTTTATTTTAGTTCTACCTATCCAGTATTTTAAGAACTTTTAAGTTAGTACTTAGGATTTTTCGTTGCTCCTTTCC
>JAPKLW010000409.1:268238-284042 GCA_026898455.1 Plectranthus barbatus
TTTCTACGATAACTTCGCCGTTTCTTCACTTCACGACGCCTACGAGTACTCGAAACAAAGCTCGGAAGACAGGCTTTCCAATGACGGTGGTGGTTCGTCAAATGGTGGTCTGAGGTGGCCGGAATCGCGCCGGCAAGTGGTCTGACGGGAAGGGTTTCTGGGTTTGGGAAAAGGGAAGAATTTCTCTCTCTATCTTATAATATATGGTGGTGTGAAATGAATAAAATCTTACTATATATTTGTCTAATACTCCTCTAATTTCATCACAATAATAATACATATAATTATATAAGTTCCTCTTTGTATATATATATATATATCTTATAACCCCATAATATTTCCAACATAATAATTCCAAAACTACATGCAAAACATCCAAAAATCAATTCCCAATTCATAATATTCCAATTCCACCATAATATTTCCAATAAATCTTGGTAATCCCTTCAAGATTATAAAATAACCAAGCTCATTGACATAATTAAAGTCTCAAATCTCAATCATCTAAATTCAAATGCCTCTCATTCAAAAGAAAATTCCTCTTTATTAAAATCAATCGATCTTTACAAAAGCGTAATTAAGCTTGGGGTATTACATCCCCTCACCCTTATAAAATTTTCGTCCCGAAAATTTACAAAGCTTCAAAAAGTTCGGGATATCTCTCTTTCATCTTTTCCTCAAGCTCCCATGTCGCTTCCTCATACCCATGATGGCTCCAAAGCACTTTAACGAGCGGAATGGACTTATTTCGGAGCTCTTGTATCTTTCGGTCCACAATGGCCTCTGGCCGTTCTTCATACTGCAAGTTTGGATTAAGGACCACCTCCTCCCGACTAACACATTTTTCGGGTCGTAAACGTACTTCCTCAGTTGAGACACATGGAATACATTATGAATATTGCCCATATTCGGGGGTAATGCCAATTTATACGCTATTGGACCAATGCGCTCTAGTATCTCGTATGGTCCCACATAGCGCGGTCTCAACTTGCCTTTTTCCCCGAAGCGCACTATCCCTCTGGAGGGTGAAACTTTGAGGAACACCTTATCCCCAACCTCGAAGCACAACTCTGCCCTCCTAGAGTCGGCATAAGACTTCTGTCTACTCTGCGCTTCTCTGATTCTTTCTCTGATCTGCCGAACTATCTCAATCATCTCATTGATGGCGTCCGGTCCAATAACTTTTCGTTCTCCTACCTCGTCCCAATATAGAGGCGAACGACACTTCCTCCCATATAACGCTTCATAAGGAGCCATCCCGATTGTCGCCTGATAACTATTGTTATATGCAAACTCGATCAGAGGCAAAATCGGTTCCCAACTGCTCCCTCGATCTAATATCACAGTTCTTAGCATGTCTTCAAGAGTTTGAATGGTCCTCTCAGACTGACCATCCGATTGAGGGTGAAATGTCGTGCTAAAATTTAGGCGAGTCCCCAATTCTCGTTGTAAGCTCATCCAAAATCGAGATGTAAACTTTGCATCTCTGTCAGACGTAATAGATTTTGGTACTCCGTGCAGTTTGACTATCTCTCGGACATAGATCTGTGCTAGCTTGTCTGATCCGTAATTTACTTTAATTGGTAAGAAGTGGGCACTCTTCGTTAGACGATCTACAACAACCTATATCACCGTATTCCCTTTCTGTGACCTTGGTAATCCTGTCACAAAATCCATGGTAATATGTTCCCACTTCCACTCAGGAATGTCTAACGGCTGCAACTTTCCATACGGCCGTTGATGTAACGCCTTAACCTGCTGACATATCAAGCACTTCTCTACATACAAGGCTACATCCTTCTTCATACCATCCCACCAGTACTTAGTTTTTAGATCCTGGTACATTTTAGTACTTCCTGGGTGAGCGGTATACGACGTATCATGTGCTTCACTCAATATCTCGTTCCTTAATTCCTCACTGCTCGGCACTAAGATTCGGTCTCGAAACAACAGTGCGCTGTCAGGTGCTTCCCGATATTCTCCCACTGGCTTAACTTTCAATTTTTGATGCAATTTCTCAATCTCTGCGTCTTCCTTCTGTGCTTCCAAAATTCTTTTCCTCAAGTCTGGCACTACTGTCAATGCTGCCAAATCACACTTCTTTCTCTCTGAAGGTGATATCACTTCTAAGCTCAACTTCTCAAATTCTCTGATCAAACTGCCCTCTTTTGTGAGCATACAGCCTAACTGAGTTTCTCCTTTCCTGCTTAAGGCATCTGCTACTGAATTTGCCTTTCCCGGGTGATAATTGATTATCAAGTCGTAATCATTCATGAGCTCTAACCATCTCCTTTGCCTCATATTCAGATTCTTTTGTTCGAAGAAGTACTTCAAACTCTTGTGATCCGTGAATATGTCACACTTCACTCCATAGAGATAGTGTCTCCAAATTTTTAATGCGTGGATTACGGCCGCTAACTCTAGATCGTGAGTTGGATAGTTTACTTCGTGCGGTCTTAACTGTCTTGATGCATATGCTATCACCGTTCCATCTTGCATCAGAACACAACCTAACCCGTTCTTCGAAGCATCAGTATAAACTTCGAAATTCTTATCTTGCTCTGGCACTTCTAGAACTGGTGCGGTTGTCAATAACTGCTTCAACTTCTGGAAGCTTTCCTCACATTCCTGTGTCCATTCAAACTTGACATTCTTTTGTAGTAACTGGGTCATTGGCCTCGCAATCTTCGAGAAACCCTCGATGAATCTTCTGTAATAATCGGCTAATCCCAGAAAACTACGAATTTTGTTCGGCGTAGTTGGTGATTTCCAGTCCATCACTGTCTGAATTTTGGCTGGATCTACCTTGATTCTGTCTGCCGAAACGATGTGACCCAAGAATGTCACTTCTCTCAACCAGAATTCACACTTACTGAATTTTGCATACAGCTTCTCATCTCTCAGAGTCTGCAAAACTGTTCTCAAATGTTGTTCATGCTCTGCTTCACTCTTCGAGTATATCAGAATATCATCTATGAATACCAACACGAAGTTGTCCAAATACGGATGAAATACTCGATTCATCAAGTCCATAAATACTGCAGGAGCATTCGTGAGTCCAAACGGCATTACTACAAACTCGTAGTGGCCGTATCTAGTTCTGAACGCTGTCTTTGGAATGTCTTCCTTCCAAATTCTCAACTGGTGGTACCCTGATCGGAGATCGATCTTAGAAAACACCTTAGCTCCCATGAGTTGATCGAAAAGATCATCGATTCTCGGTAACGGGTATCTGTTCTTCAATGTCAGCTTGTTCAGCTCTCTGTAGTCAATGCACATACGCATCGACCCATCCTTTTTCTTAACGAACAGAACCGGTGCACCCCATGGTGACACGCTTGGCCTGATATAACCCATGTCCAACAACTCTTGGAGTTGAACCTTCAATTCTTGTAACTCTTTCGGGGCCATGCGGTACGGCACTTTAGAAATTGGTGCCGCACCCGGTTCCAGATCAATCGTGAACTCTACCTGCCTGTCTGGCGGCAACCCCGGTAGTTCCTTAGGAAATACGTCTTCGAACTCTCTCACTATTGGAACATCCTGTACAGTCAATTCAGGCTTTTCTTCTCCTTCCAAATACACTAAGAAGGCTTGATTTCTGACCTTACGCATCAACTTCGTTGCTTGAATCGCTGAAATCACGGGTACTCTCTGTCTTTTCTTAATTCCGTGTATAAATGCCTCCTCATTCCCTAGCTGAGGAATGATTACTCTTCTCTCACGACACAAAATCGTCGCCTTGTTCTCTGACAGCCAATCCATTCCTAGGATTACATCTACGTCATGAATATCCAAAACGTTCAGTTCAGTTACTTGAATTTCATTCTCGTTCATCTTGATTCTCAAGTCTCGGCATACTAAAGTAGAAGTAGTTGTTTCTCCTGAAGGTATTGCTACGTTCAAGTCCTGACTGTTCTTCTCTACTTTAAGTTCTAATGCCTCAACACATGCAGCTGAAATGAATGTATGCGATGCTCCAGTATCGAATAGTACCATAACAGGTATATCATTAATGCATCCCATACCTGCCAGATTGCCATCATCTGGGTTACCATCCAAAGCATAAGCCCTGCCTCTCCTTGGCTGTCCATCTCCACCTTGCTGATTCCCTTCTTGGTTTCTAGGTGGGACTTGATTGCCCTGCCGGCCTCCTCCTCGATTTCCAATATTACCTCTCCAAGGCTGGCGGTGACCCCTGATAGCCCTTAGATGCTGGTTTGCAGGCCTCTGAATATACTGGCGGTTGCCTCCCTGAGCCGGCGGTGTAGGGCAGTTGTTTGCGTAATGGCCTTGCCCTCCACAGTTAAAACATCTAACCGCATTCCCCTGACATCCTCCGGTGTGTTTTCTGCCGCATCTTTGACAGTTTTGCGGCCCTGCTTGATCACGCCTTTGAAATTGGTGAGGGTTAGGGTTAAATCTTTGGAAGTTCTGCTGATTTGGCCTTCCTTGAAAATTCTGCTGTCTGCCCTGGTCATGGCGCTTCTGGCTACCTTGACCCTGAATGAATTGCCTTGGCGGCTCCTCGAATTTCGTCTTCTGGTTTGATCCCGAAGCCTGCGCCTCATGCGCTCCCCATTCGGGCATTTCCTTCATAGTCTGAGATGCCTCAATATCCAAGGCGCGGCTCAGTAATTCCTGATAACTCAATCCCTTCATGGTGGCCAATTACGTACGAATGTCCTTGCGCAACCCATCTCTGAACTTCTCAGCCATCTTTTGCGGCGTATCCACCAGATGTGGCGCCATTTGCAGAAGCTCACCAAACTTCGTATCATACTCCTCAACTATCAATTTTCCCTGTTCAAACAAGAAGAACTCAATTGTCCTCTCTCTCCGATACTGCTTAGGGACATATTTCTCGAAGAATGCCTATTTGAATCTCTCCCAGCTGATGTGGTCCCTTTCTGCTGGTGCAATAGACTTAACATAAGTCTCCCACCATCTATCAGCCTTACCCTTGAGCTGGTAGGACATGCAATTAACCTTCTCCTCCTCGGAGCACCTCATGTGTTTGAATATCTTTTCGAGTTCTCTGACCCAATCCTCGGCGGCGGTGGGTCCTTCAGTACCATCAAAGATCGGTGGATGTTGTTTTCTGAATGTCTCTACCCACATGACTGATGGGATTTCTGGTGCATTTCTTTGGGGTGGTGGAATTGGTCCATGCTGTCCCGCAGCCTCCTCATCATCTGATATAATTTCCAACTCCTCAAATCCTGATTTGCAGGAACTTCTTCCCAATGCGGTTCCTAAAAATTCTGTTGTGGAATAGCTTTTCCACGTCCCCGACCTCTCTGGCCTCTGCCTCTTCCTCTGCCTCGGCCTCTGCCTCGGCCTCGGCCTCTCCCTCTTCCTTGCTCAATATATTCCATTACACCTTTCTGCAAAACAACATTAATTCAACAATTCCATATTAATTTCACCGTATATCATCCATCTTGTCAACAAATCTTTTAACACCCATTCATTACTCACTCAAAGCTTTAAAATATTCCATCCATCTCATCCATAATCAAAAGAGATTCCAAAATTATAATCATAAATCTTCTAACAAAATCATCATAATAAGGGTCGAAATACAACAAACAAGTGTTCAATGATAGGAAAAAGTCCAATACAGAATACAGAGTAACTAAACAATGGAGTCATCAAATCTGTCACTCGGATCCTTCAGACGGATCCTCCTCCTCCTCATTATCCTCGGCCTCTATCGGTCCCTCTCCCCCACCCGGAGCATCCGTCCTCCTGCCCCGACTGCCCTCGGTATCACTGGACAAGCAGATCGGTGCCTGCCTCGTCCCATAACAGTGAATGGTCCCATATCCGCCAAACATGTCCTCCTGTCCGCTAGGAGTCGGTCTAGGCCACATCTCTGCGCTATCCCGACCTGAATCCTGAGCTGGTACGGCCTGACTGGGTCCTCCCACATCCCACTGTGACTGCGGATACGACGAAATGTGTGGTCTGTGATCTCCTATAGACATCGTCGGGTCCTGGTACTGTGTAGGTGACTGTACTGTAGTCATAGACGTGCTGCCAAGTGCATACGGATCATAAATCCCTCCCTGCGGATATCCGGGCAGAAATGGCATGTATGCTGCTGTCGGAGTACTAGGCACAGGTCGTACTCTCCGTCTCGATGTAGGGGCATGTACAGGTGCAATCTGGGCACTAGCTGGCGCTGGTGGCGAAGCTGGAGTATACTCAGGTGACGAGGTCCTGGTCCGAGATACCTCCGTGCCTCTGGAAGATGCTGGCGAAGGGTTCCCCTCAGCAACTACCCTCTGAATCAAATCCCCCATAAAACGTTGATAACTCCTTGCGGTGCCTGTCTCGCTATCAGAATGCCACCTGACCAATGATAATACCCATCTAGTCCATCTTTCCGGCATAAGGTTCATGGTTAGCTCCATCGCCTCTCTATCTGTCACTCCCCAGTGGCGTACTCTCTTCCATAACTCCAGGTAATCCACTAAAGCTCCCGCGAGGTTATCCTCAGTGAAAGGAAGTCGCTCTCTGAAACGTCTCACTAACCGATCATGTGATGCCATCTGTCACCAAAACATATAATAAACAGTCAGTACGAGGTCATATATAATAATTACACCACACCCAACTGAGGTTCCCTCGGATCCTCACACAACACACTGACTCACTTCGAGTCTAATATATCCAACAACTACTATGTACATTCTGTACGATCACATACTCACTTGTAGTTTCTACAAGTCAACTAACTCTCACAACTCCATTAAACCAACAATCCAAGGAAATTTTCAATTTCTACATCAAATCCAGTCAGTGCCTTTTCAAGGCCCACAATTATTCAATTCAGTTCATTCAGGTTATCCTTCCATTCAACAACAAATTACATCACTTGATAGCTCATTATTCTCTAATGCATCTATAGCCATTATATTGAGGTTTGATTGCTTGCAATTTATTCAAATATCAAATCAGTACTTTCACAATTAAATCACATTTGAAGAAGGTCACCTCACCAGTGCCAAAACACAGAAATTTTCCACTTATAAACATCAAAACCTTCCAATCATAATATTTCTCATCCTCCACAATCAAAATTTTCCAACCACTTTCAACAACAACAATAATAATATTCTCGTTCAATCACCAAATTTCAACTCAACTCAATCAACCCATCCTTTTCACTCCATAGTAAAGCCATTTTCCTTTCCAAATTTCAATTGCTTTGTACAAGACTCACACTGTTTCAAATCATTCAAATCGTACTGAAATTGCAAGTAGGGAAACTTTTTAAACTTTAAAAACTTAAAAACTTTAAAAACTTGAAAACATACCTCAGGTAGCGCAGGATGGAGTAGGGTTTAAGCTTGAGTGATCATTTCTCACGGATGTTCAAAACATTCTAAGACTCGAAGTTTTAAAATATTTTGAAAATCATTTTAAAACTTGAAAACTCAGCTCTGATACCACCTCTGTAACGCCCCCATCTGACCTTCCCAATATGAGGCCACGTTACATTGATGTTTCAGGTTTCGATGAGCATTCAAGATATTCAAATAAGAAAAAGACTTAAATTAAAATAAAAGATAGTTAAAAGTCAGAGTGTGGTGCAGCAGTGTGTGTAGCGTGATGGTGACACGTATATGATGATACATGTCACAGGATCTTTAAACTTTGCAAAAACTCTTCACTTCTCCAGCTTACACCCCGCTACCTCCATCCAAGCTGCTTAACCTGCACGTTTTAGAAATATCGCGAGGGCTGAGTACTTTCGTACCCAGTGAGAAACATGCCAAAAACATACATTATATAGGAAACATGCTATGCAACTCACACAGTAAACACGGGGGTTTGTTGAAAAGAACCGTGTTAGCCAAAACATTTTATTTCACACGTGTTTATTTTGAGTGTTATCATATCTGTTTCAGTGTTGTAACTGGAAGTTGGCCAGCTTCCGAGTTACGATGATCAGTTAGGGATGTATTCACACACAACCTACTGTCATCTAGAGTGCACTAGTCTCAGAAATCCATTTTGAGACCCGATCGCTTATTAATCATCAATTAAATCCCCATAATCATTCTCATTCACAATTCCACATTCATGTATAACAAATTCCACCTTATATCTTCCAATTCCCATCATATGGAGTCGCTACTCCATATGTACTAATTGAGTTCTAGCGCAGTTATGAGAATCTGGTTCCAAACTCAATAGTTATTCTCTCTTGTCGTTGGGAAACGACAGAGGACAGATAAGATAACACAAAACAAGCATAGCAGTTTCATTTTAAAAGCAAAATAGTTTATACACATTTTAAAAAGGAAACACGCATTTTGTTTTTTTTATAGTTGAAATAGTTTCCCACCTGATATTTGGTCTTTGTGTATAGATGCTTTCCCGCTAATACGAGCTTAACTATCCTCCGATCTCAAACTCCTACAATAATCAAAGTCAACTTAATTAGGATGAACGATCTAGGACATTAACGAGTTCAACTAGAATCGGATAATCATCTCATATTTGCCTCAATCCTAATATGATTCTCATATTTCCCTTTAATCACATTCAACATCGTCATACTCGTAATCCAAAACCGAACACTTATCAAATCATATTTTTATGCTTAACATGCTTTCCATTTCATATATTAAACTTAGGAATTGAAAGAATTCGAAAAGGGATGAAAAATAGCTAAAAAAAACAAGTTTTATATTTTAAGGTCGCAGCCCATCCCGACCGGGATCCATCCCGAACGGAATGAGTCCGTCCCGACCGGGATGGACAATTTTCAAACAATTTCTCTGGCCGTGCTTCATCCCGAGCGGGATCCATCCCATCCCGAACGGGATGGTCCTGCTCCTGCACGCCATTTCGCAGCGACCCGTCCCGAGCGGGATGCTTCCGTCCCGTTCGGGACGCGTCGTCTTCTCCGACGAACTCGCCATTTTCAACCCTGAAACTCGCGTTTTCTCGCGATTCAACCGTCCGATCTTACATGCAATTAGATTTATGAGATCCCTAGACATTCTAGAATACGAATCCAATCTCCAAACACGAAAATACGCAAGATTAGAAAGGGTGGAAGAGAGCTCACCGGAAATCTCCCTTCACGGCGGCGGAGTTCTTTTCCGGCGTGGTCTTACTCACTTCTCACTGCTCGAAGCTTCTCTACACGATGAGAAACACAGAAATGTCGTCAAAACATCGATCCTCCATCGATTAAACAAGATTCAAGAGTAAATCCCAAAATTTCTGGGTTGATTAAACCCATACCTTGTTTCTACGATAACTTCGCCGTTTCTTCACTTCACGACGCCTACGAGTACTCGAAACAAAGCTCGGAAGACAGGCTTTCCAATGACGGTGGTGGTTCGTCAAATGGTGGTCTGAGGTGGCCGGAATCGTGCCGGCAAGTGGTCTGACGGGAAGGGTTTCTGGGTTTGGGAAAAGGGAAGAATTTCTCTCTCTATCTTATAATATATGGTGGTGTGAAATGAATAAAATCTTACTATATATTTGTCTAATACTCCTCTAATTTCATCACAATAATAATACATATAATTATATAAGTTCCTCTTTGTATATATATATATATCTTATAACCCCATAATATTTCCAACATAATAATTCCAAAACTACATGCAAAACATCCAAAAATCAATTCCCAATTCATAATATTCCAATTCCACCATAATATTTCCAATAAATCTTGGTAATCCCTTCAAGATTATAAAATAACCAAGCTCATTAACATAATTAAAGTCTCAAATCTCAATCATCTAAATTCAAATGCCTCTCATTCAAAAGGAAATTCCTCTTTATTAAAATCAATCGATCTTTACAAAAGCGTAATTAAGCTTGGGGTATTACAGTGCAGTTGAAGGCATATGCTGCCCGTGTATTTCGAGCTCGAGCTAGAGTTATGCTCGATAATTAATGTTGCCGAGCCGATCTCGAACCGAGCTCGATTACAATTTAATATTTTTTGTCGAGCTCGAACTCGGTAAAAATCTAACGAACCGAGCTCGAGTATCTTATTACTCGGCATGCTCGACTCGGTTCGTGTACACCCCTAACTTCAAACAGTCCCATAAATTATTTTATGATATAGAGGCCCAACTTTACTTGGAAAATATTTTTTACAGTGATAAAAACTATCATATAGAAAAAATGTATAATAAGAATAATTTAGTAATTATGGTGTTGATAAAATTTGGTGATATTTATAAAACTAGCTCTAATATTTTTATTTTATGATTGTCACTCTATACAATATTTTTATGCTCGTAAACAATATTCTAAATTATATGAGTTTTTTTTACCAACTTAATTATATGAATTTTTAAATGTAAATTATATACAGATTTGTGGCACCAAATAAGGTAGGTGAGATTTGTTGCACTTGCACCTAACAAGGTAGGTGAGATTTGTTTTTACCCTGTATTTATATCAATTTGGATCTCTTGTTATGCATTCGTATTTTACTATTTTGGTTTATTAGTTTTTAATTATTACTTTTAACGTCGTGTACTTTAATTTCACTGTTCAACTACCAAAAGGATTGGTTGGGATGCATAATTACTTTAAAAAATGAATTTGAAAATAATTAAAGCCCGAACAATTAAGTTATTAGAAAATATATAAGAACTAAAGATTGGTAATAATATAGGAATTGAAATATTTAAATGCGTTCAAGTTAGCAAAGGAATGAGTCCAACAGGTGGAATAATATTGTTGCAGCCATATTGCTAGTTTGTGAAGCGGAATTTTTTACTGTTATTTACGGACTTCCTTTTTGTTTGGGTGAAAATATCTTACATATCACTATCTTCACTGGCTCTATTACACTGTTCACAATGCTGAAAATTCTTAAACTTTTTCTGATGAAGTACAAAAGATTCTAAACTAAAAATATAGAAATGCCATGTTTGGGCGCATTATATAGCTAAGTCTGTTGTTCATCTTCTTGGAGAGAGAATTTTACAGAATGTGGTGAGTGCAAACAATTTAGATCTCTCTTAATTCAAATTGGATTACATTTCCAAAAAAAAAAACTCCCTCTATCCCAATTTATTAGTCCCAAATGAAAATGACACAAAAATCAATGTATGTGAATGTAGTGAAATTAATACTCCCTCCGTTTGATCTTACACGTTTGCAAAAAATTATTTAATATTTAAACAAACTTCCAACATTACCCTTATTTAAAACATTAATTAACCTCTCATTTTTATAATATTACATTTAATATTCTCATTTTTCAAAATTATTCAGGGATGTAATAGTAAATGAATATATAAAAACAATACCAAATATAGAAATTGGACTATATAATTGAAACACCCTAAAATAGTAACCCGGACTATATAATCGGAACTGAGGGAGTAATTTATTGATGAGTGTGAAAAAGTTTGTCATTTTAGGAAAAAAGACAGACATAAAAAAAATGAGACTAATAAAATGGGACAGAAGAAGTAATAAATTATATTAACTCATGGTCTTGGTTCATCTTCACTTTATGCCTTGTTTGTCTTTAGATTTTAAATAATTGAATTTATATCTGTATATATCTTTTTAAATGTCCAACTTTTGTTTTAATACTTGAAAAAATAGTAATTTTGGTTCTTATCATGATTTCAAGTTAAAAAGTGAACTTTATGTCCCGCACAGACTTACATTGGATGAGGGGCGACTTTTTCCGAATTTAATTGCATGATGATATGCGAAAATGAAATGGCAAGTATTGGAAAAGTAGTTGAAGGCAATTAAACTAAAAAAACTTGATATTGTTAAAATCCCTATTCCTCCCAATAAAACCCGCTTATAAGGTGAGGGGACTTTCACGCCATTATAAGTTGGTATATATTTGGATCTCGATATCGGATATTTTAACAAGTATAAATTACTAAGTAGGGCGTCGCGGATGGTGAGCCCGAGTTGGTTTTCTGCTTTGGTGGAGGGAATACAGATGGGAACGGCCAAAGGTGAAAAGAGTGAGGGAGACTCGTTTTTTAGGGCAAAATAAGAGTGAAAAGCAAGGGTTGGGAAAACGAAATTGGAGAAAGGGCAAGAAGAAGAGAAGGAGGCTGTGGGGCTTGATGATGCAGGATTTGGGCTGAATTCAAGTAGCCACGGTGTATAATAATGGATGATGGTTGTCTTAGCCCTATATCAATTTATTTATGTTATTTCTCTTTCAATTAAATTAAATGCATTGTTTGGCTTTTATAATTAGGATTATGATATTAAAGAGGGAAAATTGTGTATTCTTATGCCAAAGTTTTAACTTCCTTGGAATTTCCAAAAAAATTTCATTCGATAATTCTATCATATATTTTAATTTTGTCGATTAATTTCATCCCGAAGAATTAATGGGGTTAAGTATTGCTGATTCGTTCATTTTCTTCCACGTAATTGTCAATGTTTCATCCTAGTAGGTATTTATTTATTTATTTTATTTTCCAACAAGTGCAACTAAAAAAACAAACAAACAAGTAACAACCCCAAACTCATTCCATATGAACAAGACCCAAGATCCCTCATCCCGTCACCTTCCAAAATTCACCTCTATTGCTAAATTTCATCAACCTCCAATAATTATAAATCTCAAATCGTCGATCCCTAGATTTCATTTCATCAATCCTAAATACTCCCTCCGCTCCGATTATATAGTGCGAGTTACTATTTTAGGGTGTTTCAATTATATAGTCCAGTTTCTATATTTGATATTGTTTTTATATGGTCATTTACCATTACATCCCTGAATAATCTTGGAAAATGAGAATATTAAATGTAATGTTATGAAAATGAGAGGTTAATTAATGCTTTAAATAAGGGTAATGTTGGAAGTTTGTTTAAATATTAAATAATTTTTGACAAACGTGCAAGATCAAAGTGGACTATATAATCGGAACGGAGGGAGTAACTTTTAAGCCTCAAACCTAGGGATGTCAATAAAGCCCGAAACCGATGGGTCGGCCCGAAACCGGTGGGCTAAAATGCGGGTTAGGGTAAGAAATTTCCAACCCGAAATTATTTTTAACCGAACGGGTTGAACCCGACGGGTTGGCGGCCCGAACGGGCTGAGCCCGGTGGGTTGCGGGTCGGCCCGTAGGTCCGGCAATATTTAATAATATATTTAATAATTTATTATTTATTATGTCTAATATTATTTATATCCTACTATACCCATTAATTATATACCTAATTCCCTAGACCTAATTTTCCGTCACACAAAATCTTATCAATCTCTCTCAATGACGTAGTCCTTTACCCTCAAATCGAAAAATCTCTCATTTCTTCCTCTTTCACTGTCACTCTCCAAATTAGTGTACCTACACATTTCTTCCTTTCAAGAACCTTTAGCCACTCGTTATTATGTTCACCCAAGTGAAACCTATATTTAATTTTTTAATCATTATTTTATCATCTTATACGTTGAGAAATGTACTTCTATTACTTAAATTAGTTGGTATATAAGGATTGATGTTTTTTTTTCTTTTCAAACTATGATTATCCACTTATCACTATTTTTTTGCAAAGATATTGTTATTTGAAGTCTTTTATTTATGTTGGTTCATCATTTTCTTTTTTTTATTTTGTTTTAGGGGTTGTTAAAATATTTTAAGAAAATCTTTACAAAAATAAACTCGTAAATATTGCCAACCCGACGGGTCAGCCCGAAAACCGGTGGGTTAGGGTTAGGTTCAAGAATTTTTAGCCCGATAAAAATTCAGCCCGATTCAACCCGGACCGAATAGCCCGCAGCCCGATAGGGTTAGCCCGAAACCCGACGGGTTAGCCCGATTGACATCCCTACTCAAACCGATAATCCCTAAATCCTCCAAGAACCTTAAACCAACCAATACGCACGTATATATCAAAAGCTTCTCAAAGGAAAGAAATTTAAGAAGTATTTAAGTTTTTAAAATATCAGTCGTTTTTACTTCTTATTTATATTTATATTTTTGGTGTGGTGAGACAATGTCAGAGAACTGATGTTAGTGATAACTCATATGTTATACTCCCAAATTAAATTCCAAAGTGAAATGACACAATAATCAATATTTATGAGTGTAGTATAATTAATATTTTATTGGTGAGTGTGAAAAAGTTTCTATTTTAGAAAATAAGATTAATAAATGGCATAGAACGAAAAGGAAAATGAGACTAATAAATTGGGACGAAGGGAGTATAGGATGACACTTATTCAAAGTTTTTGGGCATTTGGCTTGTAATTTATGTAAAAATTGAGGAATTATTGTGTGCATTTGAAACACGTTTCACCTGCCCTGATCAAGGTTGAGGCACCATGGTATGCTAGAAAGAAAGATTTATCAGAGAAAGACGGGTTTCAAAAACTGTGAAAGGGTATTTATTCTGAAAATAATTTTTATATTGCCGGCATAAAATAGAGTATAGTGTAATTGTCTTATTTTGATAATATATACATTTAGCTTTTTAATTTTTTAGAACAAATGATTTTTTTAATGTGTTACAATTTTTACATTTAATGAAAATGAGGAATAGTGCACTACAAAATGATGAGGATGACATAGGAAATGCTAGAAGGGTGAATTTGCAGGATACTGATGAAGAAGAGAATATGAGTCTGGGATAGGAATACGAGTCATCTAATAATTCACAATATTATTTGGAATCTGATGAAGAAAAGATTAGGTTTAGGAAATCGTAAAAAGAGTAGGAGATCAATAGTTTATAAGGCTATAGTGGACAAGAAGAGTTTAATTTTTGAGGTAGGAATGCAATTTTGTGATTATACAAAATGCGAAGAGGCAATATGGAATTAGGCCATACAAAATGGCTATAATATTTGGTGGAAAAGATCAGACGAGAAAAAAATCGAGGCTAGGTGTGACGGTGCATGCCCATGGATCATACATGCTAGTAGACTAGGGCATGAATCTACTTTCACTATTAAGACAATGATAAATAAGCACACATGTGTTCGAAAAAGTTACAATAGACAAGTCAATGGTGATTGGCTAATGTTAGAAACTAGGAAACTGGTTTACTCCTTATTTGATATTTTGACGTGTCAAAACTAGCTTTAAGTTTCTAGTCAGTTTCTACATGTAATCCTTGTATAGGATGTATTGAGTTGTAATAGACAAACTAGAAACTGGAAGCTAAAGATCGAGAAGACAAAAACTTAATTTCTAAAGGGGAATTTGTTAGAAGCTATGAAGATCAAGAAAATAGAAATCTAGTTTCTAAACTAGAAACTAGAAAAGAGAGCTCGAGAGGTTTGAAGTCAAGTTTCAGAATTGAAGTTGAAGAATCTAAGAAGCTAGAAATCAGAAGTCTAGTTTCAGAACTTGAAAGTTGAAAAGACTAGAAGATCAGTTTTTGGAAACTGAGTTTCACCTGAGAAGCTTTCACAAAGGAATGAAACTAGAAACTTGAAAACTAGAGGAATTCAATTTTCAGTTTCATAGCTTAAAGAGCACGTGAAAAGTGAGAAGACAAAAGGAATCCGAGTGGAACTCAAAGTCTTATCCAAGATTCTTTAAAGTATATCGAACTCAATCATGTATGAGGAATATTCAGTTTTTAAGTTCCTTGGACTGAAACTCGCTCTAACAAGAGCAGGTGAAAGTGCACCGCGCAAAGTCAAAAACATATCAGGGCAGGTGTACAACAGACTGCTACAGCAGAGAAGAATGGTGATGATTGGACGACATGCATTTTTTCTGCAATGGACATAAAATTCAAACGGTCGGCTAATTCATTTATAAATAGCTGATAAACACTCACTCTGTGCATTTTATTGATATATTTATGTTTGGA
>JAPKLW010000409.1:302525-336141 GCA_026898455.1 Plectranthus barbatus
ATCTATATAAATAGATGAATCTCTCATTTTCCCACATAAGTTTTGAAATTTCAAATCAGAAACCCTAGAGAGATTGTGAGAGAGTGGGCGGTTGTAGATCCGGTAGCGTATCCTCACCAGATTTCCGGATCGAGCAAGGGAACAGATCAGAAGATCAGATCTGTAGGAACACCACCGCTTTGATCGATTCCAGATCCAGATCTACACCATCTTCATTGCCATCATCGATCTAGATCTGTAGATCAGTCATTGGAGTCTCAGGTATTCCTTTGAATCTACGAATTAAATTAAATAGGAGCATGCATAGGGCATTTACTGTTTGTCATGATATTTATTTTGATATCCATAAATCGAATCCGGAGTTTAATAAATGGCGATTCATGTCGCCTATTGTAGACTCAGTTCCTACACAATAATGATATATCTTTCTAGAAATGACAAAAACTTTAATTTGGGCATGAATATAATACTAATTCTTGAATAAATAACTTTTTCTTTTAAAATAATACTGAATATTTTAAATATATTCTAAATTTAGAAAGTTCGTTTAGGCTCGATAAAGTTTGTGAACTTCAAAGTATTCGATAAAAAAGCTCGAAGCTCGACTCGATACTAAACGAGTCAAACTTGAGCACGGCACTACTCGGCTCGACTCGGTTTAATTACACGTTGATGAATTATAATAGTTAAGGTAATAATAGAGAGTGGCATTGCTCTTTTGGAAGTTTCTACAGCGTAAATGAGACTAGAAGGTCACTTGGAAATGACATAGTATGATTCAATACTCTTGATCAATTCTTTTTTTAGATTTTAAGGTTGATGCAAAAAGATTCAACTACAAAATAATGGATTGCATTATGGGTTTTAGTCAACAAATATAATAAGTACTCCAACTCTTTAACATTTAATTCCATATTTTCAAGTAATCCATACTATTCTTAGGTAATTTTTGTCGGCAAATTTCTTCTACTTCATTTCATTTGCATATGTTTCCTTAAAGCAGCTCTAAACAGAAAAAATAAATTGATTCTTATTCTTTAGGATAAACATGAGAAAGATTATTTTTTAGCCCTTGTCCAAAAACATGTATTTTCTGGTATGATTTTCTGGAAGAGTAATAAAAGTATGTTCTTCCCTAAAGAGCAGACAATAGATCTCATATATCCAAGCTTTGTGTTATATGTACGAGCTGCAATAATCCAAAACCCAGTCATAATCTAAGATTTACTAAACCCATTTTAATCATATATTCTATTATCTGGAAATTATATTTAATAATAATGTGTGTTTTAATAATTTAGATTATATAAGGTTTAGGCAATATTTTATTTAGGAAAATGTTTACACACACAAGACATCCACCACATCAGTTTTTGCAAAAACAAGAAGATTAATAGTTGAGTTTTCTACCAAAAATGTGTACAATACCTCATTCCTATAAACTCACGAAAATAATTGCAGGATTAAAAATTCATAAATAATGTCTACATATTGCCAAATTGAGGCTCAAAACCATGTTGAAGATTGTTTGATTCTTGAAAAAATGTGGAAACCACATTCACAAATGCTTTCATCCATTCATCATCAACTTCCCTCAACTTGGATGATTGTCGTGTCGTGAGATTGGCCCTCCATCAATATCGCCTCTATTCGACTGAGGGCTTCTACCATATCGAGATATTGTTCGGGGCTGCTCTCTATGTGTGTTGCAATAAAGATGAGAACATTTATCAGCAATCCAGGAGAGATTTTGCTTCGACTTTGGCTGCTTTCTTTTGAGATATCTCGACACATTTGCTACTTGATACTTTTCACTATGAATGAGGCCAGACTACTCTCACTCTATCAATAATCCTTTGCCTACTAGATAAATCTTCGTAACCAACAAACTGCACGTAATATACGACGGGCCGACAAAATAATCAACACATGGAACATATACTAATACTTGATACATCAGGCATGCCAACCCTAACTTCTCAATTGTTGAGAGTAAACATGAATTCGAGTTGCTTAGAGAGGAATACATGGATCACATTATGCGAGTGTAAGTAGAAACATGAGATTCTGTCTATGTCTGTGTTCCATCATCATCATAAAGTCCCCTAGCTAGGCCGAGCATCATCCGAGGGATTGTCATCTTTTTCGTCTAATCTGGAATGAAGAATCGAAAACTTAATTGAAAGAAGATGACTAGACATGTATACGAACCTTGATCATTCAAGTAAGTAATAAGGATAAACCAAAATAGATAATATCTCCAAGTTTAATCTGTATGTATACATATTATATATATTCATGTCTTCGTAACAAGTTAACTACAGAGGTTGAAGTTATAAAAGCTACTCATTTCCGGTGCTCCAATTGCATCTCTCAGTTTTTGTTAGGCACTCAAGTAGTCAATTGCAAGGTATGGATGGGCTTGGATCAGGGCTAAAGCTATTGTGAAGAAGAAGAATTGCAGGAAATGTTTTTCATATATCTTTGGATTCTACAACATAGATAAATAGTAGATTACAGGAGCTATCTAGAGAAGCTCAATCAGCTATACTAATCTAATCCCTTAATTTTTGGGGTTTCTAATCACGGCTTCTTCGTGTAAATAAAAGAAAACAAATAACAAGATACTTGTATATCCATGACGTTGATGGTCCTGGTTCAAAGCTTGAAGCAATATTCCCATGACCAAGCAATGCGGTGAAAGCTGCAAATTGTATTCTAAATTTGTCCATCTATTTTGCAATTTGACAAAAATAGGAACCCCGAGCTTCTTAGTGTAAATAAAAGAAAACAAACAACAAGATACTTGTTTATCCACGGTGTTCATGGTCTTGGTTCAAAGCAGGAAGCAACATGCCCATGACCAAACAATGTCGGTTGAAAGCTGCAAATTGTATTCTAAATTTGCTTACTATTTGCAATTTGACAGAAATGGGACCTCGAGCTTCTTAGAGTAAATAGAAGAAAACAAACAACAAGATACCTGTTTATCCACGACGTTGGTGGTTCTGGTTCAAAGCCGGAAGCAACATGCCCATGACCAAGCAATGCCGGTTGAAAGCTGTAAATTGTATTCTAAATTTTCCCAGCTCTTTGCAATTTGACAAAAATGGGAACCCCGAGCTTCTAAGTGTAAATAGAATAAAACAAACAACAAGATACATGTTTATTCATGGGGTTGATGGTCCTGGTTCAAAGCCGGAAGCAGCATGCCCATGACCAAGCAATGCCGGATTAGAAGACATAAACTGCTCATAATTAAGGATAAATCTTAGGGGCAACAATTTGCACTCAAAGAAGTATAAATTCGACAAAGTTACAAGGATACATTTTCATGGCAGTTGTTCTCCCCATACTCCGGAGATAGGTCTTCAAGCTGATCGGAAACACTAATTAAAAACAAGAGCAAACATGGTGAGTTTTTAAACCGAACTAACTTGAATCAGTAAAAATTAAAAATTAAAATAAGAGCCTCAGTTTCTAATTAGTACTATGCATAGTATTTGAAACAAAAGTTTGGGTAAGTTTCACATAATATCGCAAAATATAATTCATTTACCATACATAATAATCTCAAACATAAATAAAAGACAATCAAGTAAAGATTTCTGATACTTCTAGTCGGCTGGGCAATATTCTAGGATACACCACAAAATCTTTACTATTCAAGAGTTTTCATGAAGCATCAACCTACAGAGTTTCCCCTCCTTGTTATCCTGTAAAAATATATTTTACGTGCAAATACATATTTTTTACTATGATATGTAAATGTATGAAACCAACATATGAGCTGCACAAGGAAGTTGCTAAGGCCTCATTTCCTGCTTTGTCAACTTATTGAAATAGAGTTCAGAGACAAAACAGAAATAGATAACATTAAGCTTGTCAAAGCTTAAGGAACTTGCTTGAGAAATGATTATACCTCTATAAAATCTTCAATTCGGAAAACTCCTTCTTCATCATCTATTGATGTAGTTAAAAACTGTAAACATATTAAATCAACATAGGAATAAGGGAGTTACTAAGATCTCCTTTAAGCTTGTCAAAGCATAAAGAACTGCTTTGAGAAATGATCGTACCTCTAAAAAATCTTCATTTGGGGCAACTTGTGCTTGATTATATTTTTCGTCAAGAATGGAGATAAAAAGTAAACGATTCACAAGAATGTTTGATCTATTGTTGTGGTCAAGAAGACAAATTCAAAGCTTCATAGCATAATTGTTCTTTTAAACATGTTAACTCTACACATTCGAAGAGTTCATAAATTTTGCATCCCTTTTGGAGCTACCCTGCAAAAATCAAAGTAAAATCTTTGCAAAAGAAACTTAATCAAAAACATGCGAATTAGGCTTATAGACTAGATTCGATAGTGGTTATACCTTAGCCGAGGGGAGGTCTCCAGCTATTAATGCTTTCTGAGAGCAAATGTAGGTCAAAAGAGGTGGTAAGATCCCACAAAAAGTAGAACCATTGACACAGAGGGAGGACTTAGTAAGATATAGGTAGTTAACGATATAAATTAAGAGGACAAGACATAAAGTTAGAAATTTGAGAAATGACTAATTGAAATAATTTTTTGGAATAGTATCAACTAAAATTCATTAGCGAAAGACTTTACTTGAGGGAATAACATAAAATAATTGTTTGAAGGTATGAATTATATAAAACGCCGCAATTGCGTAGCAAAACCAAGAATCATAAACTCAAAGAGTAGATATATATGCCACTGGTCCTAGCCTCCCCTATGAAAGAACATAATCATACTTTAGATCTATGAATTTTGAGTTCCTTGTGAGGAGATATTGATAGCCATTATCATTGATTAAGTTATCATTCCTTCGTGGATTGATAAATTTTGAAATTTATAAAAATATGGAAGATAGAATTGAAAAGTTCTTCATTTCATTTTGGAAAGACTACCTAACACGTTGCACTGCTACTGATATATAATAGTCTTAGCCAGTACAATCAAAATGCATGCTAGACAAAAGACTAAAACTGAGCAACATGACATAGCTTTAATTAATTCCTACAGTTGTAGACATGTAAGTAGTCATCTTACATGGATTGTGGTGTGGCATTGTGAACTTGCCTGTTGAGTTGATGACAGAAAGTTGCCCCGATGTGTTGTAGATTATGCATTGTGATGCTTTCTGATGAATCATATATATCTCTATTGCTGCCATTTCATCTGGACTAAGGCTTCCCTAGTACTTGTCGTTGATAATCAAGATGGTTTTTCTACTAAAGTTTTGTTTATTTAATCCCAAGTAAATTCCAACAATTAATTGCATAGGTACAATGTCAACAGATGCAATGAATATTTATAAGAATCTATTGCAGCAGTATACCCAAAAGAAAAAACTTGGTCTTGAGTACACCACTGATAGAGAAGGCCCCCCGCATAATTTTTGATATACGACAAAAGTGTGGGTAAATGGTGAATATTACGAATCCTCACAATGTTTCCACAAACTAAAATAGGCTGAACAAGCAGCAGCACAAGTAGCATGTGTGGCCTTGTCAATTGAAGAGGCTAGTGTTCTAACTTTGTTATTTTTGCAATTCATCTTAAATATGACCTTGTGTTGGGTTTTGTATACAGAAAGCATTTATTACAATGAGTATACATTTGACTTTTCTCCTATCTGTTAAACAAACTTACATGCACGTAACAATGGTATCCTCCTGTCTCACCGATAGTGACGATCATACGGCGTGTTGTAGATCGCAGAAGACAGTATTATCACTTGACCTAGTGAGACATAAATATTATCACAACCGAGACAGCGTTGAGGATATGTCTGTCCGAATGGTTGCAACATAGTCGGAAGAAGTAATCTGTCTTGGTTACTTGATATGCTGGTACGCAAGGGTGGCGTATTGATTGGACCACATTGAGATGTATTTGTCTGTCTGACATCAGCAAATACAAGATCTCGTTCTTGATTGAGTCCAAACTCTAACGAAGGTTCAGGGGTATGCACGGGTTGACTGTTGCTTTGATTTGCCATGGTGGAGAGCCTAAGTAATGTGCTCGTATATCCGCATCTTGGGTAGCAGCAGTTCGTGTAGTAGAGCCTGAGACTGAAGTTAGGTAACCATATCCGAGTAATAGGATGGGGACATTCCTTGAGGAGCTCAATAATGTTCATCGTGCCAAAGTCCTACAGGCTGATTAAGTTCAGGCACAAGTGATAAGGTTTGAGTGGTACTGCTCGGGAAAATAAGATATTATTTAATTGTAGTTAGAGCTTGTCAGAAGCTCCGATTAATTAATGAATGTCCGGTAACCTTAAATATGGGGATTCTCAAGTAAATGCAGCTCGTTCTCATAACGTGGTAATAAAGGGGTAGGTCAGTATTAATTCTGTGCTGAAAAATAATTAATATTATTTAATTAATTATGTCCTGGGTTGTGGATATGAGAATTAATTAATTCATAGGCCCACTTTATTATTTGCATTAGGTCCCTGGTCTGGCCTAATTAAATATGCTGAATGGAGCCCAGTAGCCCATTAGGGTTTGCAACCCTAGGTCTATAAATAGACATCTCTCACTCTAAAACCCTAGCCACTTCAGAACATTCAAATCAGTTTGAAACCCTAGGGAGAGAGAGAGTGGGCGGCGGCGCTGGTGTGTGTTTGGGAGACGAAGTTTCGACTCTAGCCTTCACATCACAGATATGTGGAATCCTCACCAGTAGCAGATCTAAACAGCATTGGGATACAGATCTGAAGATCTGATCTGGAGAACAAACTCTTCTTCTCTTTTTCCTTTTATTTGATTAAATCAAGAAATTGGTTTTGCTAATTTCTGTTTTCGTAGATTTAATCGAATCGCGTCGTTGAATTGAAGTTGGATATTCAAACGCGAAAGATCAGTTCAGACTCTACGGAATAAAGGTAATTCCTTAATCCACGAATTAAATTCATAGGAGCATGCAAGGGTTTGATGAATTGCCTATTGTATTCAACATCCATGATTGGTCCTGCTTAATCGGATTTGGTGATTTGGTTCACAAAAAATCCCTACAATCGGTATCAGAGCCAGGTTCCTGTTTCATGGCTCTACTGAATGCAATTTATTCATTATGCATGTATGAATTTTATTTATCGTGGATGATTTTTGTTCCTCGTGGCAACCCATCTGATTTAATCCATGGTGGTTTATCCGTGTTTGGATTAAATCTGTTTTGTAAAATCACGAGAAAATCCGTGATTAGATTTGATAGGAAAAATTGTAATAGTTTAGTCTATGTAATTTTTTTTATTTCAAATCTGTAAACTCAACGGGATGGGATAAAGAACAAGATGAAGACCGGCGGGATGAAGGTGACGCGCACGGTGGCGGTAGGCTGCCGTGCACGTGCGGTCACAGCGGAACAGCGGCGGCGGGTAGGCGACGGACGGCGCACGGCGGCAGGCCAGGCCTGCGCGCGCGTGCGGCCGCGGCGGGACTGCGGCGGCGCGTGCGGCAACACGTGAGACGCGCGGGCTGCAGGCGGCGGGCGGTCGGCGGCGGTGGTGGCTGTCGTCGGCGGCTACTGCCCCTATGGCGGTGGTTCGTGTTTTGACGGTTGGTCCAATTCGATGTAAACCCTAGGGTTTGCAGTTGAGTTATGGGACCAATTTTCAAATCACATAACCCTAGATCCCAAAAGATTTGGTGGTTGAAGATTTCAAGGCCCTGAAGATTTGGAGCTATCCAAAAGATTTATTTTTTCAAATTTTAATAGATAGGATTTATTTTCTTATTTTGTGGGGCCACGAAGAATTTTTGTTTGTCTTAATTGTCCTTGTATGATATGTGATTTATTAATTGTGCAATAAGCATGTGTAGATAATAGGAAAATCATGATTTACTGCTTTTATTATTTACAGCTTTACAAGCATGCTTATGGGATTAATTTCTTGTTGGATTATATTTTGGGAATTTTTGGGCTTGTTTAATTACATGCAAAAATTTGGGAAATATAATGACAATGAAATTATCTGTGTGTGCATTTAAGAAACCTTTTGAATAAAAATACTAAGCGGAATTTTTAAAAAAATCAACAGACCTCCACAAAGCGGTCCTAGGCTGTAAGTGCATATCTCGTCTTAGTAAACGTCTACGAGTGTAGCTTGCTAATTCTCGGAGGTGCATGGATTGCAGTTGTTGGGATTTCTAGACAAACAATTTAAATCATGTGAATAGTGGGAGGGTTTTGCATAAATGTCTACGAGTGTAGCTTGCGTAGATCTCTTTCATAATTATTCTAGGATTGATTTAAATTTTAGATAACAAAGGCTTTAAGGGCTGTGCGGTATGGTTACGTGCCATGCTAAACTGTCTCTTTTGGCTGGAGTTAGAGTTGTGGTTAATCGCTTAGAAGCATCTGAGGATATAATGCAGTTGCTGCTTCCTTGTTCTTGAAAGATGGCTTGGTTTAAGTTTTATCATTAATTATTAATTTCAAGTGTCTAAAGGTTCCTGACATGGTATGAAATTAAAGAATTGGGGCTTAAAACCCGCAATTCTGGTTGAGGGTGACATCGTAAACATCTACGAGTGTAGCTTGCGGTGGGAACTCTTGGGCTAATAGTGGAAAACATTGGTATTTGATTTATGAAAAGGTTTTCAATGCATTTGTTTTCGAAGTTCTGCATGTATGTTCTTATTTAAGATTCTTTATTGTTTCTGATATGTCTATGTCTACTGTTGAGCATATTCTTGCTCTCAATCCTTTAACTGGTCCTAACTTTCCTGAGTGGAGATACTACATTGAGTATATCCTTCTGTCTAAGCAACACATGTTCGTTCTTACTATGAAGCCACTTGCCCCACATTACCATAAAGTCTCTAGACGTGAGAAGGAATTCTATGACAGATGGGTGGCATCTGAAGATTTTACTTACAAGTTAATCTCGGATAACCTGTCTAGAGAATTGAAGCTCAAGTACATGGGCTATTGTAGCTCTGTTGCAATCTGGACTGACTTAGTGGCTACGTATAACGAAGTGGAATGAACTGTCAGCTGTGATCTCGTAAAAGACCTTGTCTGTAAGAGAATGGTTGATGGTAGTTCGGTGACATTACATGTGATGATGATGGATAACACCATGAATCGGTTCACACATAGAGGTGGATGTATCAGTGATCGGGCTAAGATCGATATAATCCTGAAATCATTACCGCTTTCATTCTATGACTTCAAGAAGGATGTAGCTAAGAGAAGCGAGTACTCTTTTAAAGAGTTGCTTACTGATCTCCTGGCAGAATAGTCTTTCGTACCTTCATGTGATTCTGAGTTATCAGATTTTGTGCACAGTCTGAACACATTGAAAGATGTGGTTTATACTGGGTATAAGAATCTGATTGATCGCAGAAGACGTGAAAGGAGGTCTAATGAGATGAAGAGGGTTGTGTCACTTCAAGCAAGAACGCATGTGGAAGTAAGGGACAAGGTACGTCATTTGCATTTGTAACGGAAACATGTTTAGCATCGGTTTCTACTCATTCGTGGGTAGTGGATACTGGAGCTACTGATCATGTTTGTTACATTTTTTAGGGGTTCACACCGAGGAAGGTGCTGAAGAATGACGAGGTTACCATCTCGATGGGGAATGCAGCACAAGTGAGTGCAACTGCCATTGGAGATTTCACCTTGTACTTTGATGATTCTTTTTTGACTTTGAGAGATGTTTTATATGTGCCGAATTTTTGGTGGAACCTTATTTCAGTTTCCAAACTTTATGTTGATGGATATTCAATTATTTTTGATAGTGTGTTTCTATCATTGGTAATAACGGTGTTATCTGTCGTGGGATGTTGAATAACTCTCTCTATTTGATTAACTGTAATCATAAGTCTTCCGCAAGTATTGCATGTAACACATCCAAAATTGATAATCCTAGAAAGAGAAAACTTGCTTCTTCTGACGAGGATCTTACATATCTCTGGCACTTGAGACTCGGTCACATCAGCTTGAAGCGGATTCAACGACTTGCAGATGATGGCACATCAGACTTAGTCCGGCCTGTACCTTATCAAGTCTGCGAATCCTGCATCGAGGGCAAGATGCTTTCTAGGCCTTTCAAGGCTAGTTAGTCTCGAGCAGAGGAAGTGTAGGAATTGATCCATTTTGACTTATGTGGGCCCATGTCCACATAGGCTCGTGGAGGTTATGAGTACCTCGTCACTTTCATTACCAACTACTCAAGATATGGATACGTTTACCTGCTTCGCTACAAGTCTGAATGTTTTGAGAAATTCAAAGAGTTCAAGGCTGAGGTAGAAAAGAAGGTCGGGAAAACTATCAAGTCACTGCGATCTGACTGTGGTGACGAATACCTCAGTAACGAGTTCTTGCAGTATTTGTCAGATCATGGGATTACATCCCAATGGACTGCACCGGGTACTCCCCAGCAAAACGGTGTAGCTGAAAGAAGAAATAGAACTCTTTTAGAGATAGTAAGATCAATGATAAGTTATGCAAGCTTACCCATTTTGTTTTGGGGACACACATTGGAAACAGCTGCATATGTGTTGAATGTGGTGCCTTCTAAGTCAGTTCCTAAGACACCTGCTGAGCTCTTCCTTTGTCGCAAACCGAGTTTGTGCAAGTTCAGAGTATGGGGTTGTCCGGCACACGTGCTAACAAAGGAACATGATAAGTTAGAAAGTAGGTCCAAAGTAATGTTGTTTATAGGGTATCCCATGCAAACGAAAGGTGGTTATTTTTACTGTCCTGAGAATCAGAGAATCATTGTTAGCACCAACGCTAGATTCTTGGAGGACGAGTATGTGAGAAACCACAAGTCAAGGAGTGATATCGTTCTTCAAGAAATTGAAAACGAGAATGCGAATCCAAAATGGGAACGTGCGAATGTGGGTGCACCTGTAAGAGGTTCAGCACCACAGGCGCGTTCTTCAGTGCAAGGTGCATAACTATAAGTTACTGCACCTACTGCTGACACAGCACCGATGCCTCGTTGCAGTGGGAGAGTTACTTTCCAGTTGGAAAGGTATATGTTCGTGGGTGAGTCTTCGGACTTGAGCCCAGAAGTCGGACATGAGGACTCTGACCCGCTGACCTACGAAGAGGCAGTGCAGGACAAGGATATTGAAAAATGGCATGTCGCCATGGATTCTGAGATTGAATCCATAACTGCTATGGATGTATACCAGAAAGCTGAGCTGCCGGATTGCTTTAGAGCCATAGGGTGCAAGTGGGTATACAAGAGAAAGAAAGGAACGGATGGAGAAATTATGGCTTTTAAAGCCAGGCTGGTGGCAAAGGGTTATAGTCAGAAAGAGGGCATAGACTATGACAAAACCTTTTCACCCGTAGCCATGCTCAAGGTTATCCGGATACTCCTTGCCATAGCTGCGAATATGGACCTCGAGATTTGGCAGATGGATGTCAAAACCGCTTTTCTAAACGGTTACCTTGAAGAAGGTAGGGACATCTATATGCGGCAACCAGAGGGTTACATACGCAAGGGCGAAGAACATCTTGTCTGGAAGCTTAAGAAGTTCTTGTATGGACTTAAACAATCTTCGAGGTCATGGAAATTGCGTTTCAATGATGTGATTAAATCCTATGAATTTTCACAGTTGGAGAACGAAAGTTGTGTGTACCGACTTTGTGTCAGTGGGAGCATGGTTTTCCTTGCACTATATGTGGACGACATACTTCTATTTGGAAACAACGAGGGAGTGATGTCAGAAATCAAGAGTTGGTTATCCGAACAGTTCCAAATAAAGAATTTGGGAGAAGCTGGGTACATCCTTGGGATTAAGGTCTTACGGGATCGTAAGAGAAGGATGTTAAGCTTATCTCAGGCATCTTATGTGGATACTGTGATAGCTCGGTTCAGCATGCAACTTGCCAAGAAAGGTTTGCTACCTTTCAGACATGGCATTCATCTTTCTAATGGGCAGTATCCTGAGACACAGCGGGAGAAAGATGAGATAAGTCTTCTACCATACGCCTCTGCGGTGGGTAGCCTCATGTATGCAATGTTGTGTACCGGGCCAGATATTTGTTATGCCGTTGGCATGGTAGCGAGATATTAGTCTAACTCTGGATAGGCGCACTGGACTGCGGTAAAGCACATCCTAAAGTATTTGAAGAGAACTAGGAATTACTGCCTTGTTTATCAAAGTGAGGATTTGTGCCCTGTGGGTTATACAAATTGGGATTTCCAAGGAGACCAGGACAAGAAGAAATCGACCTCAGGTTATGTGTTTACCTTGGGAGGTGGGGCTGTATCTTGGAGGAGCTCAAAGCAGAAATGCATTGCTGACTCCACCATGGAGGCAAAATATGTCGCCACCTCCGAAGCTTCGAAAGAAAAGTATGGCTCCGGAACTACCTTTTAGAGTTGGATGTGATTCCGAGCTTGCCAAAGAGCATCACAATCTATTGTGATAACTCTGGTGCAGTGGCAAACTCGGAAGAACCACGGACTCAGAAGGCAAGCAAACACATAGAGAGAAAGTACCATATCATACGAGAGATCGTATCGAGGGGCGATGTGTTGATCAAGAAGATTGACACTAAAGACAACCTAGCTGATCCATTTACAAAGAGCTTGCCGCAGAAGGTTTACGAAAGACATATTCGTGAGCTGGGTCTGAGGTGGATGCCGACCACTGACAGTGGTTAATGTGATAGCCAGGGTAGATAGACACAATGTATACTCTATAATAGCTATTGTAATGCTTTGAGTTTAAGTGGGAGATTGTTGGGTTTTGTATACAGAAAGCATTTATTACAATGAGTATACATTTGACTTTTCTCCTATCTGTTAAACAAACTTACATGCACGTAACAATGGTATCCTCCTGTCTCACCGATAGGGACGATCACACAGCGTGTTGTAGATTGCAGAAGACAGTATGATCACTTGACCTAGTGATACATAAATATTATCACAGCCGAGACATCGTTGAGGATACGTCTGTCCAAATGGCTACAGTATAGTCGGAAGAAGTAATCTGTCTTGGTTACTTGATATGCTGATACGCAAGGGTTGCGTATTGATTGGACCACATTGAGATGTATTTGTTTGTCTGACATCAGCAAATACAAGATCTCGTTCTTGATTGAGTCCAAACCCTAATGAAGGTTCAGGGGTATGCACGGGTTGACTGTTGCTTTAATTTGCCATGGTGGAGAGCCTAAGTAACGTGCTTGTATATCCGCATCTTGGGTAGCAGTAGTTTGTGTAGTACAGCCAGAGACTGGAGTTAGGTAACCATATCCGAGTAATAGGATGAGGACATTCCCTTAGGAGCTCAATAATGTTCATCATGCCAAAGTCCTGCAGGCTGATTAAGTTCATGCACGAGTGATAAGGTTTGAGTGGTACTGCTAAGGAAAATAAGATATTAATTAATTGAAGTTAGAGCTTGTCAGAAGCTCCGATTAATTAATGAATGTCTTGTAACCTTAAATATGGGGATTCTCAAGTAAATGCAGCCCGTTCTCATAACGTGGTAATAAAGGGGTAGGTCAGTATTAATTCTGTGGTGAAAAATAATTAATATTAATTAATTAATTGTGTCCTGGGTTGTGGATATGAGAATTAATTAATTCATAGGCCCACTTTATTATTTGCATTAGGTCCCAGGTCTGGCCCAATTAAATATGCTGAATGGAGCCCAGTAGCCATTAGGGTTTGCAACCCTAGGTCTATAAATAGACATCTCTCACTCTGAAACCCTAGCCACTTCAGAACATTCAAATTTGTTTGAAACCCTAGGGAGAGAGAGAGTGGGCGGCGGCGCTGGTGTGTGTTTGGGAGACGAAGTTTCGACTCTTGCCTTCACATCACAGATCTGTGGAATCCTCACCAGTAGCAGAGATCTGAACAGCATTGGGATACAGATCTGAAGATCTGATCTGGAGAACAAACTCATCTTCTCTTTTTCCTTTTATTCGATTAAATCAAGAAATTGGTTTTGCTAATTTCAGTTTCCGCAGATTTAATCGAATCGCGTCGTTGAATTGAAGTTGGTTATTCAAACGCGAAAGATCGGTTGAGACTCTACGGAATAAAGGTAATTCCTTAATCCACGAATTAAATTCATAGGAGCATGCTAGGGTTTGATGAATTGCCTATTGTATTCAACATCCATGATTGGTCCTGCTTAATCGGATTTAGTGATTCGGTTCACGGAAAATCCCTACACCTTGCTGACAATTAAATTTGTAAGTTTGGTATGCTCTCACGATATCGTCTAGAAAAGTCTTCTACTTTAATATACACATCATCATAAAGATCAGACGTGGCCTCGTTATGAAACTATTCGGTCAGGGTTGAGTCACCTTCATGTATTTGAGTCATCTATTAAGATATGATCTTGAAGTTTTCAAGTGAGCGTGGCCAAGACTTAAAAAGAGGCAAATACCAATGCTTCTAAAGAGGTTTACTATGCTCGGATGGCAGGTAATACAATAATATAGTGATTGAATCTTGTTGTGATTTTTTTTCATTTGCATTAGATTTACAATGCTTCATTCTACACGTCTACTTGTGCTTTAGATTTGCAATATCAACTATTTGTGAAAATGTCATAGACCATCCTCATCTATCCAACAGATCGATCGGAACTTATTGACAAAAAAGATGATGAAGAATGAGGTTTGCGAATCGAAGATGTTATAGAGGTACGATAATTTCTCAAGCCAGTTATTTATGCTTTGACAAGCTTAAAGTTATATATTTATATTTTGGCTCTCAACTCTATTTCGATGATTAGTTGACGAGCAAGAAAGAAGATCCTAGTAACTTCCTTATGCAACGCATATGTTGGTTAATTTCATACATTTACAGATAATATTAAAAATTATGTGTGTTCGCACGTGAAATATATTATTGTTACAGGGTGACGTGAGGGAGACTCAGGTGGTTAAGAAAACTCAGAGCAGACCGAGGATATGGAGTGTATTTAGCCGAGGACCGAGGAAAGTTGATTATTATTAATTATTGAGTGTTGTTATTTAGTTAGTATTCAAGTCTGCAATTTTAATTAAGGGGGTGTTTGGTTGGTGGGTTTCGGAATCGGGGAATGGAATGATTCCGAAACCCACCGTTTGGTTATCGGGTATCATTCCCGTGGGAATGAGTTGATTCCCAAAAACTTGGGAATCCCCATTCCCCCATAATTTGGTGGGTTTGAATCCATTCCCAAATTTTATGCCTAAATTTGTTTTTTATATTTTAATTTTTAATTCCTATAATATTAGTATTAAGATAATAATATTAGATTAGTAATTAAAAATATAATAATAATAATATTACTATAAAATATTATATTAATTATGATGTTATATAAAATTATAATTAATATATAAATATATTATTATATAATCTTAATTATAATATAAAATATTATTATAATTATATTTTATTAATATTAGCAAATATATTATAATAATTATACATATATATAATTTAAAATTATATATTAATAATCTTAATATAATTATATAATTATGATATCATTATAAAACATTATAGTAATTATGATACTATATGAAATTATAATTAATATATAAATGCATTATTATATAATTTTAATTATAATATATAAAATATTATTATAATTATATATAATTATTATATTTAGTAATATAAATAAATAAATAAATAAAATATTATTTTAATTATATATTATTATTATATTTAGTAATATTAGTAAAATAAATAAATATATATAATATCTTTTAATTATATATAAATAATAATAATATTATTATAATATTAATAATATAATTTAAAATTATATATTAATAATCTTAATATATTTATATAATTATGATGTCATTATAAAATATTATATTAATTATGATAATATATTAAATTATAATTAATATATAAATGTATTATTATATAATCTTAATTATAATATAAATATTGTTATAATTATATATTATTATATTTAGTAAAATAAATAAAAAATATATTATGTAATATTATTTGAACTATATATTATGAATACTATTATGATTATAATATTAATAAAATTATACTAATTATTTAAAAATATATTAATCATGAAATTATAATTAATATATAAATGTATTATTATATAATATTAATTATAATATAAAATATTGTTATAATTATATATTATTATTATATTTAGTAATAATATTAAAATAAACAAATAAATATATTATATAATATTATTTTAATTATATATTATTAATACTATTATTATTATTATTTTAATATTAATACAATTATATTAATTATTTTAAATTAGTCATTTAACAATAATATAATTTCAAATACATATATAATATTATTTTAATTATATATTATTATTCATATATATTTAATATTATTTTATTTTTATTATCAAATTAATTATTAATATTATTATTATTATTTGTGTATTATTTATTTATTTTTCATAATATATGAACTTAAATAATTTAAAATGATTCCAAACCCATCTTATATACCAAACATCTTTATTGGAATGCTTAAACCCATACCCATTCCCTTTACTATCAAACTCATACCCATAGTGATTCCGACACTTATACCAAATGCCCCCTAAGTTTAAGTTTACTTGTTTTGTGATCAGACCTGGTTATGATGGATTGCGTCCCTTTATGTTGCACTAGCCTGATTAGGGTTTCACAGTATTTAAGTAGAATTAGTCTATTTGAAATGTTATGTTAATGGGAATATTGAGTCGAGGGTCTCGCTTATCAAGTTTATTTTATATTTTTTATCTTTATTGATTCAACTTACTATTTACGCATGACTACAATGAAAACTATGCTTTCTTGGTCTTAAATCTCTAGGCACAATAAGTATCAAGTTTGATTTTTTTTTTACTTTAACCATTTTGAATAGTGGACCCCATATTCCGGGCCGTGCACCTTTTTATTGGTTTTAAAAATGTATGGGTGAGAGCGACGCAAATGCGATTTTTTTGTTTTTCTAATATAATGTAAATATAATTTTTTTTAATATATTCACTAATAAATTATCTGGACCCGATGGAAGCATGCATAAATATAAATTTGAATTAATAAATTTTTGAAAAACTGGATTGAGGTTTAATATTTTAATAATATATGACCATTAAATAATTTAACTTTAAATTATTAATAAAATTGTATAAGAAACTAGTTTATTTTTTAAGAAAAGTCTTGTCGTCCGTAAGGAGGAGTCTTGTTTGGTTTTATGAAAGAAAGTTACTAATATTAATTGAACTTATAAATAGTGAAAAAGAATTATTTCATTTTAAGAAAAAATAGTTTATTTGTTTATCAAAACACAGATTTAAAATAAAGGCCTTCTGGCGACTCCGACAGGATTACAATTGGATCCTAACCTCCATTAAGTAACCGAGATGAATATGCATTAATATGATGACAAACATGCTTAATTAATATGAATTAATTAATGGGAAGGTCTTGGGTTAGGCAGGCCTAAACGATTTAGGCGGGTTTTATCCATTAACCCAAGCTTTAGACGGGTTTTATCCATTAACCCAAGTCCAAACCCATATAATATACCCTATTTGGGATGGGTGAACCCATTTGGGTAGGATAAAACCCGCCTAAACTATTTAGGCCTGCCTAACGCAAGTTTTTGCCTTAATTATATACATTGTACTGTACTATTATATTAAGTCGCAAATTTGGAAAACTCGTGCAGAAAGCAAGTTTGATCCGAACCCAATGCAAGAATTTAAAGTTTAAACCGTAATTCCCGAAAAAAGCAGGTTTAGTAATTCGTAGTAAATTTGTGAATTGTTTTTAGAGACCATTTCAATTATTATGCATTGTGCTTAGAAACTAAAGTTATTATTTTGATTTCTCATTCTCCAAATTTGGGACTTAATATAATAGTACAGTGATGTTGCCATTTCATCTACACTAAAGCTTCCCTACTTGCCGTTGATAATCATGATGGCTTTTATACTGGGATTTTGTTTATTTAATCTAAAGTAAATTCCTACAATTAATTGAACAGGTTCAATATCAAAAGATTTTAGGCTAAGTGATCATATTGAGAAGTTCCATAGTTGGAACCTTGATGAAAGGGTCCGAAGGCTGGTCCAACACACATGTCTTATCAATTTTCCATGCATGTCAGCAACATACATTTGCAGTCAAATCATCTCCGTTTTTTCTGCAATTCATATGACACAAATGATTATTCATTTTCTATTGGTGATAAAAAAAAATTTATTTGGGACTGGAGGATGTTTTTTACATTACAACTCTTAAGGGGACTGCACTTTGTGTTAATGAGGGCCCTGCTGTGGAGTTGTTCGTAGATAGGTTTCATATTACTGTAGAAGGGTCAACATTTTGCTTGATAGAGCTGAAAGAATTTCAAACGGTGTCTAGTGATTGTGAAGACGTTACATTACATGCACAAGCTTACCTTTAGCATGTCATAGGAACTATAATATTTTCTACAATAGGTGGAAGGTTGAAACTAGCTTGTGCATTCTACTATTTTGTAAAGAACTTGGCTGAAATCAATGACTATGCATGGGGTGCCTGCCATATTGGCGTACACGCTTGATAATTTGCGAAAACTAAAATCTGAAAAGTTAAAGAATACATATTTCACTAGAAATAGCATCTTCATTTCGATAAGTTTTTTTTATATTTTATATCTTGTTATTTTTAGTAGTTATTTATAATTTTTTTTTCAACAAATATTAGTTGTTGTTCACATTCCTGACCTTACATCATATTTGGACTTTGATCGGACGCTGATTCCATCCTCATTCCCTCTCAAAGAAGGTTGGATGAAAGCAATGAGGCCACACTCTCATAATGTACACAAACATCTTGAGATTAATGATGAGGTATTTTTAAAAGTTGAGATAAATATATTTTCAAGTTATTGTATTTTGATTTGGAACATTCGAAGAATAAATGCTTTTCTATTTTTATCTAAAATTACTTGAGTATTGTCCTTATTCTAATGTCCATAGGCTTTCCAATTCCCTCTTTGTCTCACTTGTCGTGTCTTGATTATTGATTACATGGCATTTTTTGTGCAGCTTCTTGTAA
Source organism: Plectranthus barbatus (assembly GCA_026898455.1). Classification (NCBI taxonomy): domain Eukaryota; kingdom Viridiplantae; phylum Streptophyta; class Magnoliopsida; order Lamiales; family Lamiaceae; genus Plectranthus; species Plectranthus barbatus. The sequence goes on from JAPKLW010000409.1 coordinate 321,577, forward strand.
AAGATTCATCAAAAAGGCTGTTACTTAAGAAGATTGTAGTTCATCATTGGATAGCTAAGAATGCGGACCCCATGGGGAGCTTGTGTGTCTTAAGTCTCTAATTTATGGCATTTTGTTTACAATTGTATATATTTGTCCGTGTAAAAACCTCCAAAACTGTACTCGATTCACCAAAACTATGTGTGTAGTATGGTATGATTACAAATTTATCTAAAGTCCTATAAATTAGAGTCTGTATTGCAGTTAAAGGAATCGAAACGATGCCTCCTTTTTATTCAACCTAGCACATCACTTCATTCTCACATTTCACTACGCATTTCTCTCTCTCACATTCCTTAATTTCTATTTTCTTCCGATCATTTGGAGAATGCCAAATTGAGTTAGTACCTTCTTGGTATAAACAATCTGCTTGATTGAGATGCCACCATCTCCTTGTACCACTTTGATTTCAAGGTAGTAAGTGAGCAATCCTAGATCACTCATTTCAAACTCCCTCATTATCTGCTTCTTCAAAGTTGCGATAGCTACTGGATCCACTCTGATTACTATAAGACCATCAACATAAACACCAACTATGGTGTTGGTGTTAGTCTTACCCCTCGCAAATACGATTTGCTCCTTCTCTGCAAGCATTTATTCCTCAGGTTAATCAAACTCTAGCTTCACACGAGGTGCATCTTCTAATATGTCGACCATATTTTTATAACGAACAAAGCCCTCATCATTGTAAATAAGATTGCCTGACCACAGAGTGGACAAACTCCCACCCTGGTCAGCTTCATAATCAGTGACTGGCTTGACTTGTGAAGTTGTCGGTTCGAATGTTTCCATCTATTGTGGCTCTCTGATGGAGCGATTTATGAGCGGGGTCACTCCGACTCCTATCTCAAGGTTCAGTATCTCTTCGAATAAGTCGAGTGACTGATCATCTCATGCATCTTTCGACCAATTTTCCACTTCTAATTTTCTTTATTCATCATAACATCATATATATCTTACTCGTCCATTGATGTCTCCTCTGAGACCTCTAGTATCAATTTCGGTTCAACACCATCAACGCCCGTGAGGTTTGCCTCTTCCTTCTCCTCGGGACTCGCTATTGTGCCGAATAGTGCACTAATAGAAAATCACAAATTAGCGATTAAGTTTTCCATCACTAAACACATAATTCTATAGCTAAACACGTTTAGCAATGAATTGTGTTCGTCGCTAAAATTCTAGTCTCTAAGTAATTGGTGACAGAAAAATGAGTTCGTCGCAAATTTTGGATGGAAAGTTTCATAGTGAAATTTTTGCAATGGAAAATTTCGTTGCTATTCCGTCCCTAATTTTTTCCTTAAAAAAATAATACACTTAATTTTTAATTTCGAACCAATTTTTAACTAGTCCAACCATCTTGAACTGACCGGTCCAGCATTAAGTCAAGTGATTGTGTCAGTGAGATTTCAAATTCGAGACCTCCCGCATGAAGCCAAAAGGTATTACCGCCTAGCCAAATGTAATTATCAGTTTTTGTATGTTTTAATGTATATATATATATATATATATATATATATATATATAAAGAAAAAAATTAGCAACAGAAGTTAAAGTTTGCCACAGAATATTCTGTCGCAATTCCCTTCCTAAATATTGGCGCATAAATTTGTGGGTTGGATGGCGACAGAATTATTGTTGCAAACTTTATCGACAAAAAATTCTATCACTAGTTTATCAGTAAATTTGAAAATCTCATTTTGTTGCAATTTTGTCGCAAATTTAAGATTCTCTTGTAGTGTGCCCCATTACAATTATAGTAGCGAATATGACTTTTATCTTGGCCACCGTCATTAGAGCCATTTGCCCCATCTATTCGTGGTGTTCTACTAAGACCTCTGCCGCCTTAATCACGATTCCCACCATCTACAAAAAATTTGGTCTTCTTGCTTGAGGCGTCTCCCCTGTTCTTTCTGAACTGTGCCAATCAGTCAGCCTGAGAGAGGAGCACCTGTCCATCGGTATTTCCACCAAGACTGGTGCTCTTCTAGCGCGTGTGTTCCTCAAAAGTCTTGAGTCTCCCAATAGCCTCCTCGAATGTGAGGGTCTCGAGGTTGTAGAACTGCTTGATGTCGGCTATCACACTGATAAAACTTTCTGCCACCATGACGAATAGCTTCTTCACTAGTGTGGAGTTGCTAATTGTCCCACCAAGACTTGAGTACTTGACTAACATAGCTGTGTGCGACTAACATAATGGTCGAGGGACTGACTATCATTCATATGCATGAATTCAAATTTGCTCTTCAAATTCTGCAATCGTGCATTCTTCACTCGATCAACACCAACAAACCTCGTGTTGAGGCTGTCCCACACATCTCTTACTGTCGTCTTTTTGGTCAGTTGCATGAGAAGGTCCTCCGACATCACTTGTAAGAGGTGTGATCTTATTTTCTTGTTAGGTCGGATGCCAACTTCTATTCCTTCCGCCAGTTCGATTGCCTCCCAAACATCTTGATCCTTCATCATGGATTGGGCACGAATCACCCAACTGGTGTAGTTCGTGTTTGACAAATATGAGTACTGGAACATATCACTACTTTGTTGCACCTACAATGACTCTGCTATAACTATTAATATTTTATCCCAATGAATAATTTTTGGCATGCACCAGTGCTTTGGTACCACTTGTTGGCCCTGAAATAGATCTCACACCTAATTTCACACAAGAAAATGATAGTTGCTGACAATAGAGCAAATACAAACTATAGAAATGGAAAGAAATGATGCACACAAGAAGGTAAGCACTTAGGGAAAATGTGATGCGACTATTATTCTCTCTTAGAATAAGATACAATGACACTTTTTTTTATAATTTTCAAGTGGGTGATTCTAAATACAACCACCATTTTACTCCTTACAGCCCCTTTAAAAAAATAAAATATGAACTTTCATTTTTATCTTTATGATTTTAACTATAAGAATTGATATTTAAATATAACCCATTTAAAAAAAGGTCCATTCAATACAACCCTTAAGATTTTCCCAAAACTTAAACTTAGTTTTGCTTCACAATTTATACGTTTATTCCCAAGATTTTTGCTTCTACATTTAGACAATCACGATTAGCCATCCTCGTAGTACTTCCCATACTCATTGCTGAAGGTGAGGCGTCTGTCGTACAAATTTTGCAAGCTCTTAGACTCGCCGCCGAACGGCCAGATGCCTCCTTCGACAGCGTGACGGCTCATGCCTCTGATTTTCTCCTCAGAGGCCTTGATTATAGCTCCTTGCTTCTGCTGTCGTGCGCATTCTATCACTCTGCACCTATATAAAAAAACTTCCAATCAGTGAAAGATATTACAATGAGAGAAAATAAAAATTGGAGAAATACATTGAATACAACTTCAAGAATTTCATTGCTGAATGTGTTGAGGTAAGAGTCTTTACTCTCCCCACCAGCTCTGAAAAACACATGTTTTTAATTATTCAATCATATAATTACATCAAATGTGACAAATCAATTAATTTACAGTAATCCTTGTAGATGGATGGAACTATAAATTATATTAGATTATTACCTCAAACTCGACGGAATTTGTTGATGGGCTGGTAAAGCTTGACTAGAACTAATTGTTTTGCTGAAGAAAAAATACTTACGTGTTGGTATGGTAGATATGTTTTGATTTTGAGAAGAAGATGATATCTTCCATGCCCCTAAAATAAATCCCCCAAAATATCATCTCCTTCTCAAAATCAAAACATATCTACACATAAGTTTTTTTTTTCTTCAGCAAAACGATTAAAAAATAATGGTTATCATGGGTGGAAGATGGTCCTAAATACCCTTCTAATCTTTAATATGAAAAACAACAGCCTTAGATTTCATCTAAATCAATGGATAAAAATCATTCCTATTTAAAATTAGAATGAAAAATGAAAAATGAACTAAATTTAAGATAAAATGAACAAAATTTAAAATAAAAGTGAACAATTTTCACTATAAAATGATAATCTTAAAATACAACGAAGGAAATCAAAGATAAAAATGAAGAATATTGAAGATAAAATAAAAGCAAGTCTTAATGCATGATTTTGATGATAAAATTAAGATTTTTTGAAATGCAAGATTTTCATGTTAAAAATGCAATATTTTGATGTTAAAATGTAGTATTTCTCATTTCTCATACTAACGACATTTCTCATACGATCGCCACTATATATATATATATATATATATATATATATATATATATATATATATATATATAGTAGTGATCAGGTGAGAATGAGAGTTACTATGAGAAATAAAAATAGATCTCGCGCGTCCATCTCACCAAATCGATGAACAGGATTCATTCTCAGCAAATTGAAAAATGCGGCATTTTTGCCCCAATATCCTGCAGTTTTGCCTTTAAAGGCTAAAACTGTTAAAATACTCAAACACAAACAACAACCTGCATTTTAAGCCCGATTTACTTCATTTTTAGCCCGATTTACTTCATTTTAAGCCCGATTTACTTCAGTTTTACATAAATACGAATTAAAAAAAATTAAACATCTTCTTCTTCAAAGCGGCAACATGAACATAGTCCCTATAAAACTCAATACCATCATCAACAGTTTTAAAAACTCTGCCCTTAAAACGCTTCATCTCATCAACACACTTTGGAATAAATGAACTTGTAAGATACAAAAATGCATAAATTTAACACTAAAGATGCACAATATAAAAGTAAAAATAAACGTCGATATGAATAAAATAATTTTTTTAAACTATATTCATGCACAATTAACAAAATCGAGACAAAACACGAATGCGAAATCTAGAAACAAAGAAAAAAATATGATCGATAGAAGAAATATAAATCAAATCGAACGAAGAAGGAAGAAGAAGAAATCAAATCGCGCGAAGAAAGGAATAAATGAACCTGTAAGATACAAAAATGCACAAAGTTAACACTAAAGATGCACAATATCATAGTAAAAATGAACGTCGATCTGAATAAAACAATTTTTTTTAAACTATATTCATGCACAATTAACAAAGTCGAGACCGAACACGAATGCGAAATCCAGAAGCAAAGAAAAAAATCAGATCGACAGAAGAAATATAAATCAAATCGAATGAAGAAGGAAGAAAAAATCAAATTGTGCGAAGAAAGGAATAAAAAATCTGATGAGATACTATTTCAGATTTTTAAAAAAGCCAAAATTACAAAAATAACCTTAATTTTGCAAAACTGCAGGATAATCGAGGAAAACTGCACACGGAGTGAAATAGATCATGAGCGTTGAAATCACAAAATCAAAGGCTGAGATTTATTCTCATTTCTCATACTAAAAACTATTCTCATATGATCACTACTCTATATATATATATATATGTATATATATACAAAAAAATTTGATGTTAGAATTTCCTTATTTATTTAGTTTAGGTTTGTCAAAGGATCTTGGTCTATACTGTCTAAGTCTCTAGATTAGCTTCAGTTTTATTTTTCAATGTAAAGTCTTGTAAGGTCTTTTTAATCGAGTTATTGTTGGTCCCTGATCAGAGATATCTTAAATGTGCAGCGGAAATATTACTAAGGGTTGCACTCTAAAACTGGGGGGTCAGTTTTCCAATATAGGACTTATAAAAACTGAGTATATAAACAGTTTTCAGATATACACTTCAACACTTTAAAGAAATGTTGAAGGTTTTAATGCACAGTTAGATACTGAGTAATGCAAGAAATAAACGAAAATTGTACACGACACACGATATCTATAGCCAATCACCACGAAAGCTAATGTTCGCAGCAAACTAGATCACTCGCCCAGGTAGATGTTCTTCACTCCTTCTTCAGTTCTTTGAAGTCTCTCCAAGTCTTCTCTGAACTGGCAGTCATCGGAAACGGATTGAGGACACGCCTCCCTTCTCCTTCTCCGGTGGGTGGATGGTTGAGTTCTTCCCAGAACAGACAAAGGTTGACGAATTCCCGTAAGAACCTGGTCTCCTTAGAGAATCAGGTTGTTGTGTTATCACTTGAAAAGTAAGAACACCAAGAGGGTAGACTAAGTCGAAAGACTTAATCCTTGTGTACACAGAAGTCACACGGTGAATCTCAAAAGATTCTTTGAGCAATAAAGCCTCGTGTTCAGTAAATGAACCACATAGTAAATGTCGTTCAGTTGGGAGCTTTGAATATGTTTGAGCTTTAAATTTGGCAGAGTAACGACAAGCTTTGAATGTGTCGAAGATCTTTTTGTCTCTCTGGTTCTCCTATTATTTATAGACGAGACTTTGAAAAGTAGCCGATAGAGACAAGGTAAATATTGACCAATCGGCGGTCATACTTTTTGATGTCGCAGACCTGCTCCTCTGCTTTTTCTGTACACAACCATGCTTTTTCTGAGACAGTTTTGTACTTTTTGTGTCAGACTCAAAAAACGTTAGACTTTAGTCGTAACTGTCTAATTCCTCGTTCCTTATCATTCAGATTCCAATGCTCTTTATGACTCTTTAGCTCCTTATTTCTCACGTGCTCTCGACCGTGTGAATCCGCTTGTCTTGAAACTATGATATACCCTCGACAGTTTTTCACATCCTTGTTTGTGAAAACTGTGGCCACAATTTTCAGCGCTGTTTTGTCCTTGGCAGTTCCAAACTGCATGCGTAGTTATCTTGCTCATTACTATGTTTAGCTCTCGTAGTTTTCTGCGGTTCTTCTTGAACTGTCTTCACAGTTTTTCTTCCATAAGGTTCCTCGAACTGTCTTCACAGTTTGGCTGAATGCTTACTGTCTAGCTATTACAACTCAATAGTCCTATACATGGATTACATAAGTAATAACTTTAGATCTAGGCATTCAGTTTTGACACATCAAAATATCAAATGAAAGGTGGGATTTACATATCAATACCTAAAAATTTCCCCCTTTTTGATGTTTTCAAAACCATACCAACTAAGTCGATATAAGAATGCAGTTGTTCTGAGTTTACAAAATATAAGATTCTGACACTACTCAAAACTGTGCTTCCTCAACATTCGACCTACTCTTACTGATCTTCCCCCTGAATTGGAGAGATATTACTCGATTAATCAGAGATCAAATTAGAGCGACATAAATTGCTGATCACACCGGAATATGTGAGTTCAGCTAAATAAAAGCATCAAAGGTATGAGACAATGAGCAGTTGTCTTCTAACCAACAGTTTTTAACCTTTCATAATATGTGTTCGTTACAAGTACATGAAAAGTTTAAAACTGCAACAAAAGACACAAAAGAAATCAGAAATCAGTACCCTCATTGCTCTTTGGGCTTGTCTTGATCTTCTTCTCTGTCTTGAGCTGAGGGGTCTGCATCCTTTGGCTTTGAAGTGGCAGCAGAGGTCGAGGCTCCAGATTTCATGCCTATGTTCATGGCCATTTCCTTGAACACTCTTATCTCCTCTTCTCTGGTCTTCCTGATGCTCTCCAACTGAAATCTCATCTGCTCATTGTTAATCTCTCATCTCATCCCCCTTTTTGACAAAATAAAAAATGGACATCATGGAAGTCTGGATTTGCTGATTGAATTCCTGCTTCAGATCTTCACGCAAGTCACGGACAGCATCAAGGGTTAGAGTAGGAGCTGCTACAGATATGGGATTTGGAGACAAAGTGTCTTCAGAGGCAATGATTGCTCTTGAGTCTCCGCCAGTTTGACTCTGAGACGTAGCAGTGTACATGTCCAGTTGCTGAGGGGCAGTTGCAGCTGTTTCCTCTTTGTCTCTTAGTCTGGCAGCTGCTGCCTCTTCGTCTTTTCTTGCTCTTTTGGCAGCTGCCTCTTCTTCCAATCTTTTCTCTTCAGCAGCTGTTGCTGCTTCTTCCTCTTGCCTTTTCAATTCAGCTTCTTCAGCCTCTTTTCTGATTCTTTCAGCTTCTACTGCTGTTTCTGATTTGGCTTCTAACCTGGCCGTTTTAGTGGCTTTGGCCTCCTGCCTGGCATTTTCAGCGGCGGCTGCAGCTGCTTCAATTCTACGTTGCTCAGCTTCTCGATTTAGCCGTCTCATTTCTTCTTCCTCCTGGCACACTCTTTCAGCTTTTCTCTTAGAGTACGTCTCAACAGACCGACATTGAAGAAGATATTTATATTGCAGAAGTAAAGTGAGCAAGGAATGCTCACACAAGATTTCTAGAGCTCTCTGGGTAGTTGCAAGAAGGGTTAGCGTAAGTCAGAGTTGGATTGCTTGAGCTAGGGCTGCTTCTTCGGCTTTCCTTAACTTTTCTTCTTCTTCTTCTTTGTACAACCTTTCAAGTTCCTGCTCTTCTGCTTCTTTTAGTTGAGATAGAATCGTTTTGTATTCTTTAGCTTTGATAGCTGCTTTAAGTTGCACAAGACGTGATGCATCCAGTATGGCTTGGCATTCAACTATCAGTCCTCGGATGCACTCTAGAGTAGATTCTTCTTTTTCTCGAGCAGCAGTTTTTGCTGAGATATCCCCATGAGCAGTTCCCCCTAAATTCAAGAAGGGAACGTCTCGTTTTTCAACTTTCTGAGTGGAGACCTCTTCATCACTTGGTTCTGACGCTGTGTGGCCATTCTCAGGATATTTTGGCCTTTGTGATGTGGTCTTCTCTGAATCGGATAAGCTGCAAAACATTCCATCAAAATCTGCTTGCTCATTAGTTGAATGGATATCAAGAGCGTCAAGCTGCAGGCGTTCAAATGCTTCATAAGACATAATGTCTGGGTTCACAATTGGCTCTTGTGGTCTGGAAGATTGACCAACACCTTTAGGAGGGTCATCAAACTTGAGCCTCTTCTTCACAGTCATCATGGATAGTTCCAAGGCAGCTCCCCTTCTTTTCTTGGTAGGTTGTTCTTCAGCAACCTTTTCCTTTCATTTCTTGATACGAAGCAATTCTCATTCGAGAATGGTTTCCATCTGCGTCTGCTTCTTGTCTTTCTTCTTCCTTGTCTTATGCTCTTCGCCAGTCAAGTCTATAAGCTCTTTCTTCTTGCCTGGAACTGAGGAAGTAGTTCCCTTGGGCTTCTCAACTTAACCTGAGGTGCCAGTTTTTCTCGGCTTCTTGGCACCTGCGGTAGTTTGAGCTGGTGGGATGCTAGAGAGGTTGACTTCTGACATAATGTCTACCGTCTTCTTGTCAAAACTTTCATCTCCGTTATCATCATCATCGTCTCCATCATCTCCTTGGATCGAAACGTAGACTAGATCCTTTGACAGAATGAAATATGATGGCACAAGGTCTTCTCCTTCTCTGTTAAGACCTAACAACCTCTTTATAATGTAACTGACCTTTAATCCGAACTAACGTTTGAAGTGAATATGCCATCTTCTCCAATGACTCTATTCTTCTTTGCATTCTCCAACAGTCATTCAAAAATGTATTCTTCCCAGTTTCCTCATGGACAATCATCGAGAGCCATCATCAAGGTGTATTTGGGGGCTCAGTTCGGAGAAGGATCCAACGCTACAGTAAATCATCCAAAGAGCAATTTCGCTAAGAGATTTGTAGAAAGGCTTCAATTCAAAAACCTTTGTAGCATTCTTAAAAGTTCCTTTGAAATCATCCTTCTTCCACACGTTCCATTGCTTCTTCCTCGCCACTTAGTCTACCTCCAAATAACTGGCAATATGAACACCAGTTTTGGGTAGATGAAGGTGTTCGGCGATGAGATCAGGATCAAGCCATATCTCTTTCTGCATGACCTTCGTCTTGAAGAATCTTTGATCCTTATCAATTATTGCGTGCTCGTAGAACTCAACAACGCGATGGGGTTTGAATCTCCTGGGGGATGCTGTCAGAAATTGTAGCAGATTTTCCTTAGAGAGTTTCTTGACTAGTTCTTTAACAACTTGCACCGCCCGAAAATACATTTGTCGATTCCGTAAGATAGAACATCGTCTCTCATGATTCGAATTAGATCTACATGCGACGTCTCTTCCGTGACTGTAACCGGCTCGGTGTCATCGAAAGTGCTGGGACCCTCGTCTTTATGAGCTATCAACTTTCTAACCATGATAATCGAGAGCAATGTAGGTGACTGAGGGTGTTAAGAGTTTAAAGCATTTGATAGGGTGATGATGATCGATAGGGTTTAGTGGGGTTTTGATCTATTAGGATCCACAGCTGAGATGATAACCCACTTTATTCGATCAACGGCTTCAAAGAAGGCTGACGTAGATGGCATCTGTTCCCATCCTGTCATGGTGTCCGAGATACGTGTGGGTGAGACGACGTGGCTCTGCATGACTTGCCATAACTCAGGCTTGCATTAAATGCGGCTTTTAGCCAACTACTGTTTTGAATTCAAATTGTGCACCTACCTTCAATAACAGTTTTCCTTATGTAATTGCCTTAGCAAATTGTTGAAACGGTTCACTACTATCCTTTATGAGAAACTGTTTGCCTACTAAAAACTACTAAGTCAGTTTGCAACTGTCTTCAACGAAAAACTTATCGCCTTCTCAACCCGTTGGAACAGTTTTTAGGTTGCTCAGCTCTGCGAATTCATCCTTAGGATTTAATGTGAAGTCTGGAAAATTGTACATCTTCGGCTCGACCATTTATTGACTCTGAGCTCATAGCCTTTTGACCCATTGGCTGTATTTCACTTTGGATGACCTGATGCAGTGGTTGAGCAATGAATGTCGACTTAACACCTCTGACTCTGAATCACAAAGAGTCTTTCCAGCATTGAATTGACCTGTCATCCCTTCGATTCATTCACAAATCTATCTATAAAAGCCCTTATTTGTGAACATATGGATGCACACAACCCATCTTCGTCCCTTAGATATCTTAAATTTACTCATTCTAAAGTTATGACATCTTCTTCTGACATCACCATTGTGAGAAACAAAATTCTCAACCCTCCTGAGGTGATGGTGCGGTACTGGGAGAATCCTCGGATCCTTGATTCGGTGATGGGGGGACTGAGAACAACCGGCCTTGAGTCGTTTGTGACCAGGACACCCTTCTCTTTTCATGGAGACATGATGAGAGCGTTCATCAACGGGTGCTGGGTTACGAAAGATAATGAGATCCATGGCGAACTCAACGGGTATGACTTCTGTTGGTCTCCGGAGTACTTCTCCATTAGCTTTGGACTTCCTCATGGTGGAACGCTCGTTATGGACTATCTCAAGAAGAAAACGGCGCCAGAATGGTCTGCATGGAAGAAGTGGAGAGATTCAAACATCAATTTCCATCCTACGGCCCCGTCGAGGTTTCTGATGCCTCGATATCGCATGACCTTTGATATCATCAACCAAATGGTTGCCGGGAACTCGTAATTGGAAACGGACTTCTCACCGCCGGTATGGAAGGCTATGATGACCTTCGTAGATGAAGAGGGGGTAGATTGGGCTTCCTTTGTCTTTGACCGGGTAAGGCATGCCTTTGAGAATCTGCCTGCTATCCCCATTCCATACGGGATGCAACTGAGCTCTCTTCTGGAGCAGGAGATTCCGGTTTTTGCCCAAGGCTTGTCCAACATTGTGGACACCGACTTCTATCCACCGAGGCATCGCCATTCTCGCTAAAAAAATGAACTCTTTTTTTTTTTAAAAAAAATTCTTTGTAATTTTCTTTCCTTTTTTTGTGTGTGGATGCAGTGTAACCCCCATTCTTTCCTATGAATGAACAAGTCATTTTCCCATCGACTTTACTATTGAGCAGACTATTCTAATGCAACTGACTTAACTAATAAGTTAAACAGTTTTACACGCTCAATTCGACAGTTTTGCACCGATCAGTTCTCATCTCTTTCCTTCGAGATTTCATCAAACTCTAGAAGACCTAGTTTGATGCACAACTCTTTGAAACGAGCCTCAGGTAGCGGTTTGGTGAAGATATCCGCTAACTAGTCCTCCGTCCTTATGTATCCCACAAAGATGTCTCCTTTCTCAACTTAATCTCGAATGAAATGATGATGAATATCAACGTGCTTCGTTCTGGAGTGTAGAACTGGATTCTTCGAAATACACACTACACTGTTGTTGTAGCAATAAATGGGCACACATCCAGTTTCTATGCCATAATCTCTGAGTTGTTGCTTTATCCAGAGCACTTGAGAACAACAACTAGCAGCTGCTACATATTCGGCTTCAGTAGTTGACGTAGCCACTAAATGCTGCTTTTTGCTGAACCAGCTGATCAGTTTATGACCTAAAAACTGACAGGTTCCACTTGTGCTCTTTTGATCAATTCTGCAGCCTCCAAAATCTGAATCCGAGAATCCATTCAGCATGATTTCATCAATTTTAGGATACCAAATACCTAGAAATTCACTCTTCTTCAAATATCTTACGATCCTCTTAGCTGCTTCCATGTGGGACTTCTTAGGATTTGCCTGGAATCTTGCACACACTCCCATAGCATAAGAAATATTGGGTCTGCTAACAGTTAGATAGAGCAGTGACCAAATAATCCCTCTATAAGCAGTTGGATCAACTGGTTCTCCGTCTTCATCGAGAGTGATTTGAGAACTGGTGCTCATCGAAATCCTTAGGGATTTAGTCTTCTCAGGACAAAACTTGTTGATCAAGTCTTGAGTGTACTTCTTCTGACTGATGAAAATCCCTTCAGCTGACTGATCCACTTGCAGTCCTAGGAAGTACATCATTTTGCCCATCATACTCATTTGAAATTTTTTCTGCATCAACTGGGCAAACTTCTAACAAAGACTTGTGTTCTTGCTTCCGAAGGTGATATCGTCTGCATAAATCTGAACTAGCAAGATGTCATCTCCATCTTTTATCTTGAACGGCGTCCTATCGATTGTCCCCTTCTCAAATCCATTCTTGAGGAGAAACTGAGATAGCGTTTCATACCATGCTGTAGGAGCCTATTTCAAACCGTATAATGTTATCCTCTGTTTATAAACTTGGTTTCCTTGCTCGAAACCTGGGGGCTATTCCACATAGACTTCTTCTTTCAGATCACCATTGAGAAAGACGCTCTTTACATCCATTTGAAGAACTGTGAATTCATGGTAGGCAGCATACGACAAAAATAGTCGAATGGCCTCCGGTCTGGCAGCTGGAGCAAAAGTCTCGTCGAAGTCAATCCCTTCGCACTGAGCGTAACCTTTGGCAACCAATCTCAAATTATTCCTTACGATGTTGCCGGTCTTGTCTCTCTTATTTTTGAAAACCCATTTAGTGTCGATCAGGAATTGATGTGTAGGTCTGTCCACCAGATGCCACACATTGTTGCGACTGAATTCTTCCAATTCTTCTTGCATCGCATTGATCCAATCCACTGATTGAAGGGCTTCTCCAATCTTCACTGGTTCGATTTGAGATATGAAGCAAGACATCAAGGCAGTTCCTTGTCTTGTTCGAACAAGATTGCTAATATCATCCAGCATGGCTTGAATGGGATGATCTCTTAGCCAACTAGGCTTTTTCACAACTACGGCTTCAGTAGGAGCAACTGGATTCTCAGAAACTGTTGAAGGTTCCTAGTGAGATGGTTCACCTCCTTGTTCTGAAATTGGATTCTGAACAATTGGTTCCTGAACTGCAATTGGCTCGTCAGTTGGAGCTGCTTCCTCAGCGGCCTCAAGGTTGGCTTCCTTGGTTTCAGGTTCTCTGCTTCCAAAACAGTTGTCTTGGCTTCAGGGGCTTCTCTTCATTAAGATCTTATATGTTAATGAAATTTAAGGCCTCAGCAATGACATTAACATAATTGGCCCTCTCGACTGTTTGGGGTTTAGCAGAGGCAACTGGCATCTCAAAATCATCATTCATAGATCTAGTCAGAGGAACTTTTCTATTTTGATCAAGATCAGTTACAGGTTCCCTATTGATATCCTTGATCTCATGATGTTCCAGACCCAACTCTTGAAGTGTCCTGCGCACTAAAGTAGCTTCATAAAAAACAACATGACATGTTATCTCCCGTTATTGTGAATATAACATGGTGAACCGAATGCACGAAGATGAGCTATAGAAGGCTTACAACCGTTATAAATTTCGTAGGTAGTTTTGTGCAGCCGCGTGTTGAATGCACTTCGATTTTGTGTGTAGCAGGCTGTCATCAAGGCTTCTCCCTAAAATCTCTTTCCAAGGTCGGTCTCAACCAGCATGGTCCTTAATGCTTCTTTGAGTGTTCTATTTCTCCTTTCAGCCAGATGATAAGCTCATTTTTCTACTTTCTTATCGCTTTGTTTTTCCTTTCTTTTATGCATTTTAGTATGTTTTCTTGAATAAACTGAGCATGAGTATATATTAGAGGGTATTACGCTTGTCATGGTGAGATTTCGCACGTTTTAGGCCAAATCCAATGGAGAACCCGTACCGAAAGCAGCAGATGTTCAAAGAAACAGTCACTACTTCTTCCACCGTTGGAATCTGAGCTAATGGAGCATGCCAATTGAAAGATCTTTGTGTTAGCTTTCCAACGCAACTGGAATCGGATCAATCGGAGTTCGGACGCGAAAGTTATGGCCAAAATCGTGAGACTGCGCAGAAGGGTCGAAAGTGGCGGAAACGTCTCTGTTTCGACCGAAACGAAAACCATCTCGGCCGGGCCGAATTTTCCATCTCGGCCGGGGAAAGATCCATCTCGGCCGAGACAGACATGAATGG